>JBAMCJ010004581.1:0-20186 GCA_037075205.1 Drosophila prostipennis | reverse complement strand
GTTCTCGCGAACACTGCACTATGGGGATAAACTCTAGTTTTAAAGATAGAGCCTTGAAAATTATAATATATACTCCTTATGCACAAATAGAATTTCGTTTTTTTCCATTTTTTGAAAAAACCTTACGGTTGTAAAAACACCACCCACAGCCACCCACCACCCACCTCCCCATTATGGTCAACCCCCTAAAAATGTTCAGAATATTTTTTTTTTATTAATAGAAAACATATTTATTTAAAAAACAAATATAAGATAGGATAAGATAGTTATTAAATAAAAATTGTTATTATCCTTCACCTTAAATCCCTGAAGAAAAAGTCAAAAAGTTAAAAATTTGGAGGTGTTTTTTTTTTAAAGGGGCAAAAACGGGCAAAAAGCAATGATAGCACTTTTTTCTTTATTATTTTGTTAATACATTTCTATAACAACCTTGCGTCGATCAGCGTAGATTTTTAACTAAAGCTTAACAGAACACAAACACTTTTGTTAGTTTTCGGCTAAAATCGACATACACAAGACATTAAATAACTGGACAATGCAAACAGTTACAACACAATTTGTTTTGAGAAGTATTTAAGCATACCTTGATGTAAATTTTCCATATTTTTGTTTATTTTTTAGCCCTCTAAACACTTTGCACGTTGTTGGGAAACTTTGTAGTAAAATTAGCGCGTTTTTTCTTCGAGATGAGCACGTTAATCGATAGACTTTGATCGGCTACAACAAATTATCGGTGGCGCGTAAAATTTTTTTAAAAATTGTTCTAATAAGTTTAACCATTTTAGTATTAAAAAAATATTTGTTTTTTAAATTAGTAACTTTTATTTTTTGCGTTTATGCCAAAAAAACGGACTTTTTCCCCATAGTGCACTGATGAAACCATATCCCTTTTCCACAACTGCATCCGCAGAGCAGCGGAATTTCAACTACAATCTCTCTAAAGCCAGGCGAGTTGTAGAGATTGCATTCGGCCATTTAAAGGCAAGATTCCGGTTTATCGGGAAAGGTTTAGACAGCCATTATAAAAACAATAATGGAGTGATTCTTGCCTGCTGCATTTGCATAATATTTTAAATGAGCACAACAGCACAATTAATGACAATTGGCAACCGACTGCCAGTGACCTACGCGAACAACCGTTGCGTACTAATATGTCGGCAGATTTCAGCCAGCCTGCTGAAAGAGTGCGATCAGCTATCGCCCAATATTGCCAAAATATAAATAAATAAAGTTTATTAAATACAAATTTGTTTGATTTTGTTTTATTCTAACTTTATGTTAATTTGATTAGCTACTTCTTATTGTTTCTAGTTGTTCTGACGCCTCAAGAGATCCAACAAATCAGTTTGGAACTGAGCTTGGCTGTCTGCCATTCTAGACATTATTTCAGTCTGCGCTCGCTGCTCATCCAGCCTGTCCCTGGCTATCTCTACAAGCTCGGCCTTCTGGTCTAATTTGGCGCGCTTTGCAGGGGGCCCATTGCTTCCTGAGCGTTGGCTTCCGCTGCAGATAGAGGCTTCATTGTCCTCGGGGTCCTCATCCAATGTCTCCACAAAGTATTCATTTCAGTCTGCAGTAAATACATAATGTTAGTTAATAATAAACTAGAAATTAAGTCTGGGGACATACTCTCGTTCTCCAAGTTGGACTTCTCCGTGTTGTGGATGCGGAATGCACCCAGGAACGAGTGAAGCAACTCGTAGTGCTGCCACGAAGAAGGAGCGCCACCACTTGGCCCCATCTTATTTTTCTCCTGCCTGCAAGGATTAACATAATGGAATTATTTTAGAATATATTAACGACGGTTGCAAATAAAAGTTACCTGTACTTCTTGGTCAGGTTCTCAATTTTTGTCCGTACGTCTTTGTAATCTATGTCGAACCCAGCCTCCATCATAGACTGGGCCATCTCCATATAAATATGGACATTTTTGCGGTTGCTTCGCAACTGCTCGACGTTCTCCTGCCAAACGTCGATCAGCAGGAGCTCCATCTCCACAGTCCACCTCAGCTTGCCGGTGTTGGTTCGCGTAATTTCAACTTCAAAATTAATAACAATGAATAATTATAAATTAAAATAGCTTTTATTGTGCATACCTGTTTGTTCAGCGCCATCCATTTTTCAAATGTTCCCTGCCATTCTTGTTTGCATTTTCGCTGTGAATGTTCCATTTCTCACTGTCAAGAAGAAGAATTCAGAGCTGCACCGAAAAATCATCGCCTAAATATCGCATAAAAGAGCCCGTCAAAGTCCGTTAAAATTGGATGGCGGACTAACTGGGAAATTTTCGGAACGGCAAAACCTTACGGACCATCCGTTCAACGGATGGTAGACGGTGGATGGAGCTCTGTGGGAAGACCCTATTAGTGAGCTCGAATATGCCCTTCAGTATGCGAAAGGAAAAACACCCGGTATAGACCGAATCTCATACCCAATGCTTAAACAGTTACCCTCCGAAGCTAAATACCGCCTATTAGAAATGTTTAACGCAATGCTCGCTAGAGGTACCTACCATCATGTGTGGAAATCTGCTATAATTATCCCTATCTTAAAGCCTAACAAACCAACACACGAAATAACATCCTTTATACCCATTTCTTTACTCCCTTGTTTAAGCAAAACGCTAGAAAAAATGTTAGCCAAAAGGTTAATGTGGTTCATTACTAAACAGAAACTTATCAGCCCCCACCAAACAGCTTTTAAGCAACAGCATAGCACTAAAAGTTATTTGGGTAACCTTAAACCCGAACTGATCTACTTGAAACCCATTTGACTTGGGTCGTTTGGTTTGGGTATTTGGGTTTTGGTAAAAATTGACTCATTTACCCAAACGACCCAAGTCAAATGGGTTTCAAGTAGGTCGGTTGGGTATAATGTTTGACAAACAAGTCAGGTTACTTGTGCAGGGCTCTAATAAACAACTCACATTTAAACAACACTGCACTATGGGGTAAAAGTCCCCTTTTACTGGCATTTAGGCATTTTTAAAAGTGTTCCAATTGGAAAATAATTAATTAGAAAGTACTAACAAAACATCAAACTGTTATGCCTTATACTTTAAATGTTAATATTTAACAGTGTTATGTTAAAATAACAGCTGCAAAGTCAGCTGTTGCTTACAAAAACGCACACGCTAAGTTTGCATAGTTTTTATGGTGAACTTTGATTTGTTTTTATTCGCGTACAAAACAATAAATAAACAATCCAACTCTAGAATATGGATTTCCCAGGTTTTGACTATATCTTAGTTACAACTAATTGTTAAAATTGTGCATGTTTATACTAATATTTGTTAATTTTACAAATGCATCTTTAGCTGGATTCTGAGAAATAATTTTCAAGTTTGGAAAGGATTTTGGAAAAGAAGTTTAGATTAGTATACAGTGCGTCCAAGTGTATGTTGTAGTGTTGTCAATTCTGAATCCATAGGTGTTAGTCTTATTCTGCACTTTTCCGCACTATTGGAGCAATTTGCATTTTTCTCAGATAACCTCACTTTTTTCATATGTGATTTGTATGCAGTATTGGATCAACTTTCCCGGTGGGGGGTAGGTCAAAAGATCTTCAACTTAGCGAAGGCTTTCATGACCAACCGTTCTATCCGAGTAAGAGTTAACAACACTCTATCTAAATTATATACTCTCCACAATGGCATCCCACAAGGATCGCCTCTCTCTATGGTATTGTTCATGATCGCCTTCCAGTCCTTAAATAACATAATTTTAAGACATAAGCAAATTAAACTGTCAATTTATGCAGACAATGCCATTATTTTTAGCAAATGTAAGAATACCACTACACTAAATAATAAGTTTAAAAAAATCCTTGAAGAAATCCAAATCTGGGGAAACACCTCCGGTGCTACCCTCGCTGTAAATAAGTGTAAGCTCTTTCATATTTGTAAAAAACAACGCTGTACATACCCACCATTATCATACAATAACATAGATATAGAACGAGTTCCTTTTCTTAAAATTCTTGGCCTGACAATTGATAAACGACTCACATTTAAACAACACTGTAACGAACTTAGGATAAATCTTATAAATAGACTAAACATTATTAAATTCTTAACATCTAAGCGAACTTTCATCCATCGGACAACACTTATACAAGCAACTAGAGCTTTGTTGCTATCCAAAATTGATTATTGCCTCGCCATCTATGGGTGGTGCGCACCATCGAACTTAAAAAAGATCTTACCTCCTTATCATGCTGCCGTTAAACGTAGCATTGGCGCATTCCCAACGACCCCAACTAAATGCATCCTAGCCGAAGCAGGATTACCGGACATTAAAACTAGAGTCGCGCAAACTACTTTCAAATTAATACCAAAACTTATGTGCTCAACCAACTCTATTCTGCTGAAGGACCTTGAAGTAGCCTCGAAGCATCGAAGGAAATTTAAAGTCCAATCCTCGATACGAAGATGTATAACATTTATCAAGAGACACAACATCGAAACGCCTTATCGCTGGAATAAAGTCATTCCTTCCCCTCCGTGGAAATTACGCTCTACCGCCATAGACACTACACTCCACGATTTCCAAAAATCAAGGACTCCAAACACAACATTTAAACAGCTATTTGAAGAAGTTACATACAAATACTCCGATAGGAAATGGCTTTACACCGATGGTTCAAAGTCCGACGCCACGACCACCTTTGCAGTGGTAGACCAACACGGATTAATTGTGTCATGGGGTCATCTACCACACAACCTTTCCGTTTTTTACTGCGGAAGCAGTAGCCATTATTAAGGCAATTAAACTTGCTCTCGAACTTAAGGGAAGGTATATCATCTGCAGTGATAGTCTGTCCACCCTGCAAGGAGTCCAAAACTTCTGCAATAACAACAGCCTCTTATCAGAAATTCGTCACCTCTGCATCAAAAACAACAGCAAAATTAAGCTATTTTGGGTCCCGGCTCATATAGGAATTGATGGGAACGAGTTAGCTGACAAAGCTGCAAAGCTAGCTGGACGAGCTCCCTGCCACACTATCATACCTGGAGTACAACAGGACATCTGGAAAAACATCAAAAACATATTGCTGGACATCGAACTGGAAGACTGGTCGTCGTTTAACCACTGGTATAAGCAGTTCAATCCTGGGAAAAAGGATATAAAGTTCCCTACTTCGATCAACAAAAGGGAATGCGCAATTCTTACACGATTAAAAACTGGACACACATATCTAACACATAAACACATCCTCAACGGCGAAAGGCGGCCAAACTGCCCTAACTGCGGAGCGGAACTATCAGTCCAACATCTACTAGATGCATGTGGGCACCACCAAAACATCAGAATAAACCTATTCGGTCTTACACCGCCCTCAAAACTATTATCTGACCCAACAGCCTCTAACTGCAATCTAATATTATCTTTCTTACGTATATGTAAAATTATGCATCAAATTTAAACACCCCTACGAAATATTTAGTTTTATCAATTGTCGAGTCGATGGCCACAGTAGCTAGTTACTCCTTCCCCTAAATTAGTTATTATATTTTAAATGCAATTTATGTATAATAGCTAATACTTAAAAAAAAAAAAAAAAAAAAAGTTCCTTGAATAATTAATGTACCCAAAATGGGGGGTTTTTTACCACTGGTACCACCCATCTTAACTACATTAAGTGCTATAGGTAGCTTAGCTTCAGGAGATTCTAGTGTTGCAAAATTGATAACAAACGCAAAAATTGCTAAGCAACAGCTAGAAAAGACACAACCAAAAGATGGAAGAAGTTTCCGTGGGTGAAGGTCTATACTTAAAACCCTATAAAAATGGTTACGGCATATACCTAAAACCATACAACAGTCGTGGTGGGAGAATGAAGAAACAAAAAAACTAATTGGACAGCTACCCAAAAGAGGATTAACAAATATAGATATAATGAAATTTTGCTTAAAGAAATATACCGCATTTTAGAGGGGTGTTTATGAGAGACTCTCTCCCAAAAACACCTAAAAATAGTGAGAGTGGAGTGATTAACTTGGATGAATCGAATTCAAGGGGTACACATTGGGTAGCTTACCACAAAAACAAATACAATATATTCTATTATGATAGTTTTGGAAAATTACAACCACCAAAAGAAGTTGTGAAATACTTAGGGAATGATATCAAATATAACTATGAACAACGTTTTGGATCATACAATTGTGGACACCTGTGCATTAAATTCCTGCTTTCATTCAAATAAAGTAACTGATTTAGGGCCGTTTTCTCGTCCGTACTTTAGTTTGCCTGCCGGGACAACGGAGCGATAAACAAAAAATGGTTTACTCGTCCTTATGTTAGCGCAGGTAGCGACAAATTTTGTCTCGGTGCTTTATCCACCGTGCCAAATTTGTGCGGTTGGATTTCTGCGCAAGTGTTGCCAGACATTTGAGCGTTGTCAATCTGGTTCCAGTCTTCATTCGAAAACAGCTGATTCTATTTACAGTTAAATATAAATCAAAATTGTTAAAGTCATCCAATTGATTTTAAAATGAATTCCCGAGCGATTTATCTTCAAACTCTGTGGGATATCGTCGAATTGTCTAAAGTGCGAACCTATCGGCGCAGATATCAAGACCAAAGAAATTACTTCGAACATTACAGTGATGAAGAATTTGTTAAAAGGTTTCGCTTGCGTAAAAGCACGGTGCTATTTGTTTTGCAAAAAATTGTTTTGCGACTTGAATTTAAAGTAAAAAAGTAAGTGCATTCATTTGATTTAACTAATTCCATATTCAAAAACCATTATTACAGGGAAACGACAATACAGTCATGGGTTAAGCTTCTGAAAGGTCTTAGATTCTACGCAACGGGCAGTTTTCTTATAACTTTTGGCAATTTTTGTGGTGTTAGCGTGGCCACAGCCAGTCGAGTTGCTAAGGAAGTTTCTTTTGCTATAGCGTCTTTTTCAAAACAATTTATGAAATACCCTCGAATTGAAGATCTGCAATAAACTGTTGTTGGTTTTTATAAAATAGACAAGTGTCCGAAAGTCATAGGATCTCCCGGAGGCGATTCCGAAGACACCGGTTTTTTTTTTTACCGCGAAACTTTCATTCTGCCGACATTGTTTTTTCAGCATTCTCAAATGTTGAGATTAATAAGTGTGCATAAATATGTGTATATTTGATAAAGTAAATAAGTAAATAACATATTGGGTTGGCAAGAAAGTCATGTCGTTTTTTTAGTAATCGTTTTTAATCTAATTTATTTACAACTAATCGAGCACCAGGGTTTTTTAGTAGTTTTAAAGCTTATTGTCTTAGGTACTATCGATGAAAATTTGGTAATTATTCGATAACATTTGTGGAAGCTATAGCAAATTAAACATGGAGGATCAAAGTGAGCATTTTCGGCAATTTTGCTTTTTTACTTCTGAAAAGGAAAAAAAGCGGTCGAAGCTCGCGAAAAATTGTGCCAAGTGTATGGTAAATATGCCATGAGTGATCGCCAATGTCAGCGCTGGTTTGCCTAATTCAGGCTTGGAGATTTTGGAGTTAAAGACGTTCCACGTTCTGGTCGACCATCGGCCGTTTTTGACGAACAAAATCAGGCTTTGCTGGATGAAAACCGACGTTATTCAACGCGGGAGATGTCAGAGAAGACATTTGAAGAAACTTGGCTACGTAAGCAAGCTCGATGTTTGGGTTCCGCATAACTTAAAGGAAATTCACCTAACTAAGCTTATCAATATCTACTATTCTCTGCTGCAACGGATTAAAAACGATCCTTTTTTGAAGCGGATCATTACTGGCGACGAAAAGAGGGTTGTATACAATAATGTCCCACGAAAACGATCATGGAGCAAGAAAGATGAGCCAGGGCAAGCCACATCAAAGGCCAATATCCATCAGAGGAAAGTTATGCTGTCTGTTTGGTGGAATTGGAAGGGTGTAGTGCACTTTGAGCTGCTGGGACGGAATGAAACCATCAATTCAGATGTGTACTGTCGCCAGCTATCCAATTTGGCGGAAAAAATTAAAGAAAAGGAGCCGGCACTAGCTAATCACAAGGGTATAGCCTTTCACCATGACAACGCTAGGCCCCACACATCTTTGGTCACTCGGCAAAAATTAACGGAGCTGAATTGGGAAGTGCTACCACATCCACCTTATAGTCCGGACTTAGTACCTTCAGATTACCATTTGTTTCGCTCTCTTCAAAACTCTTTGAATGGTAACCACTTGTCTCGATTCTTTGCTGGAAAAGACCAAAAGTTCTTCGAGCGCGGAATTATGCAACTGCACGAGAGATGGTCATTAGTGGTCGAACAAAACGGCCAATACATAATTGATTAATTATAAGTCCTGATATAAATAAATCATTTTTAAAAATATTTTAAAAAAACACATGACTTTCTTGCCAACGCAATATCAAGTACTTCGCTCGCTACACCTCCCCCGTTAAAAAGAATGACGTATATTTTAATGAAGTCATTTTAAAGATATCTTATTATTATTTGTTATTTTTGATTTTGAATTACTGATAATAAAAATGAAATAAAATGTAATGAAGTGAAATAAAGTTTAATCATGATTAAAATTGATTTTATATATATATTTTTTTTTTTTTCAGTTTGATTATTTTAAGTTATTAGCTATAAAAAGGTTTTAATCTGTATTTGCTTACTACCTGTTGCTTTTTTTTTACTGTCTATAATTTTTATATTATTTCTATCGTTTATACTTACGACCCCAAATGGTCCTAGAAAGTTGTTATCTAGTTTGTGCCCTGTCTCATTTTTAAGTAAGACTTGATCTCCGACTTTTAGATCGAAATTATTTACCTCTTTATCGTATAGTGTTTTTCGCTTTTCCTTTTCCCTTTCCAGCATGATTCTTACGCTGATTGTAACCTAAACCTAACTTCCTTAGTATAATCATCTATGTTGTTTATGGGATCTATTTGATTTATTTTAGAAATATCCATAAATTTTCGAGCTAGTCTTCCGAACACTAATTCGTACGGACAATAATTACACCAGTTTACAAAATGAAATCGACCTCTTCCTCATGAAGACAACCCTAATTTTCCGGTTAAGAACATCTCCCTGATTAAGAAATGGGCACTTAAAATTTTTTGTATGCTGTCAATTTTTTTTTAGTGTATAAAACGTTTTTTGTTACTTTTTATTTTCTATCTTGAGTTTTGATAACCTGATTTGGGTCATATTATACTCAATTTACAGGTAATATAATGTTCTTTAACTTTCCTAGACACAGCATTGAGTTCCAGTCATTTGTTTAGGAGGTACACTTCGTCGAGGCTGAAAAAGTGTGAAAAAATGCAAAAAAGCTGGCATAAATGGCATCTTCAAAAATACAAAGTTATAAAAATAATTTTGGTTTTTAGGCGTGTATTTTTAAAGAAGGCATTTATGTCACATTTTTTTGCATTTTTTCAAACTTTTTCAGCTTTGACGAGGTGCAGCTTCTAAACTAATGACTGGAACTCAATGCTGTGTTTATGAAAGTTAAAGAACATTCTATTACCTGTAAAATGAGTATAATATGACCCAAATCAGGTTATCAAAACTCAAGATAGAAAATAAAAAGTGGCAAAAAACGTTTTATACACTTAAAAAAAAATTGACACCATACAAAAAATTATAAGGGCCCATTTCTTAATCAGGGAGATGTACTTAACCGGAAAATTAAGGTTATCTTCGATGAGGAAGAGGTCGATTTTATTTTGTAAACTGGTGTTATGCGTGACTGATGGTGTAGTGTTAAAACAGTATGTGAAATATTTCAACCATATGTCCCAATCACTTTTGTCACTTGAAATATATGAACGGACATATTCGTTGAATGTTCGGTGACTGCGTTCAATAGTCCCTAAGGTCTGATGATGGTGTGCAGTCGATGAGATGTTGTCAATTTTCATATATTTGCATAAGTCTCTTATTATACTGTTTTTATACTCTGTGCCCATGTCTGTTAGAATGACTTTCATTGGTCCGTAAACGAGTATAAAGTTTTCGAAGATTGCTTTTGGAACGGAATTTCCGCTTTTATTCGGAATTGGTACCGTTACTAAATATTTAGTTAAATCACAAATAATTGTGACTGCGTATTCGTTTCCGTCCTCCGAGCGTGGTAATGGACCAATAGTATCAATTAGTACCGTGTCAAAAGCTGAAGTAGGTGTCTCGGTAATAGTCATTGGTGTTTTTGTATGAGTGGTCGTTTTAGATTGTTGGCAGGTCTGACAGGTTTTTACGTATTTAGTAATTACTTTTGTCATGTTTGGCCAATAGTAATGTCGCTTTATTTTTAATAGAGTTCTCCTTATTCCTGAATGGCCTCCCTCGATTGGATCATCATGAAATTTTTTTAAGATTTCTCTTATGTTCTTTTCATTGTTTTTGTCTACTATGGTCACCTCGGAAAGTAGCGCTATTTGTACTTTTTGCAATGTACGGTTGGCCATTTCTTTAAATTCTCGTAATAATACTGACTTTAGAATCAGTGCGCTGGGTGCCAGTTGAAATTGTTTTATGCTTTGCATTCCGGCTTGTATCTCAAGCCTTTGGAAAAATTGTTTTAAATCAATTTTTCCATTGGAGTACAAATCATCAATTATAAATTGTGAAATTATTCGTTTTCCTCGTTTAAACAAACACTTGTGTTTGACGAATTTAAGCTTCACATATTTTCTGATGTCATTGTTATTGACAACGTCATAGACTCTGGGCTCAGGATACTCCTGCTTCTGCAAGGGTTCCTTTTCTGATTTCTGATCCTGATTTTTTCGTGTTTCTGATCTGGTTGTTATTTTCATTACCTGTCTGTTTAATGATTTCAAATCGTTTATTGTAATTCTGGACAGAGCGTCTGCCACGTAATTATTTTTCCCCTTGAGGTACTCCGCAGTAAAATCATATATTTCTAAATCTAGCCTCATTCTTGTTAATTTTGAACTAGGGTCTTTCATTGAAAATAGGTAAATTAATGGTCGATGATCTGTTTTTACTATAAAATGCCTCCCATAAACGTATGGTCTGAAATACTTTATGGCCCAGTGGATGGCCGCTAATTCTTGCTCAGTGGTTGACTTGTTGGACTCCTCTTTTGTAAATGATCGAGACGCATATGCAACTGGTAATTGCGCGCCCCCATGTTCTTGCGTAAGTACCGCTCCGCAAGCGTATTTGCTGGCGTCTGTTGTTATACAAAATTCTTTGTTGAAATCTGGATATTGTAAAAGTCTTGGGCTCATTAAGGCTTCTTTTAAGTAATCAAATGCCTCATTACAATCCGTGTTCCATTCGAAGTTGACATTTTTCTTGCACAGTTTTGTTATATGTCTAGAATAATCTGCAAAATTGTTTATGAATCTTCTATAGTAATTACAGAATGCTACAAATCTACGCGCCTCATCTGAATTTTTGGGCACTGGATAATTTTTAATTGCTTCGTATTTATTTTCGTCAGGTAATATACCCTTGTCTGTGCACCTATGACCCAGATCGGTAACTTCGTGCATAAAGAAAGAACATTTTTCTGGATGCAGTTTTAAGTTAAATTTGCGGCATAACTGAAATACTTTTGTTAAATTGTTAAACATATGGTTTTCGGAGCATCCTATGACTACCAGGTCGTCCATGTATAGGAACGCCTGTGATGGTTCTAGACCAGAAAATGCTAGGGTCATCATCCGCATGAATGAATTTGGTGCTACTTTCAGTCCGTACGGTAACCGCGTGTAACGGAATGAACCTTTATTTGTCGAAAACGATGTAAGGTTTCTAGATTTTTCGGACAATTCTATTTGATGAAATCCGGACATTAGGTCCAAACAAGAAAAGTATTTAGCCCGTCCTAACTGATCCAATATATCTTCTATGCGTGGTAATGGAAATTTGTCGGCTAATAATTTTTTGTTTATTTGTCTGTAGTCAACCACTCTCCATCGTTTTTCTGTTGAATTTGGTAGGCATTTTTTTGGAACTAACAATAATGGACTGTTATATTCTAAAATTGATGGTTCGACTATACCATCTTTTATTAATTTATCGACTTGTTTGTTTATTTCTGGTTTTTCACTTTCTGCATTTCTATAATTTTTTATATATACCGGTGTTTTATCGCTAAAGCGAAGCTGTTGTTTATAAAAATTGTTAGCTGATATCGGTTCCGATTCAAGACCGAATATATCACTATAATTTTTACACAGTTCTGACAATTTTGTTTGGAATTGAGAAGGAAAACTTAGCTTTTTTAATACTTCTTTTGTTCTATCATTACTGTATTCGGATTTAAGTTCCTTGGGCTTTTGTATATCATAGTTTTCTAACGACTCGAATTTTATTGTATCCACATTTAAGCTAATTGTTTCAGAGCTTGTATTTAGAAATCGGATTGTTGCGCAACTCGTGTTAACCAAGGTGCTTGGAACTAGTACACCTTTTAATGGTTCTTGGCTTGGAATAAAAACGGACGATTCTTTTGAGTTAATTTTTACTGTTCTAATTACTTCCGCTCTACATGGTAGTAACAGAGTATTCTCGGAAACCGAATTGTGCATTGGGATTTGTATAGAAAAAGTTAAGTTATTAGGTCTTAATACTAGAGAACCTTGTGAATCTTGAAAGTCTAAAATACAATTAAATTCTTTAATGAAATCTATTCCTAGAATACCATCGCATGGAATCGGGAAATCAGGTGGAACTATTTGAAAGTCATGTGGTATAATGAAATTTTTTGTTTTAAGTTCCACGAGCGCTAAGCCCAAGGATTTTATAGAACCTTGTCCTATTCCTGTTATATTTGAAATTTTAGAACTGTCTAATTCGGGGTACTCTTGATTACATTGTTTAAGTAATGAAATCTCGGCTCCCGTATCTACTAACAATGTTAAATTTTTGTTGGTTTTTTCGTTTTTAACTTTTATAAAATAACTGAGGCTAATATTGATTTTATATATGCTTACTGTTCTTCCTCTTCTTCTACCGTCAAGGGATCCTCCTCGTTTTCCTGAGTGACCCTAACGCTTCTGTTGGAATTTCTTCCAGTAGAAGTACTCTGTGCATTAGAGTTTGTATTATTTTGGTTGTTATTATTGCGGTTATTATTATTACTATAATACCCGCGACCCCCTCTATTTCCCCTACCTCTGTAGGTGGTATTTCCTCGGTAATTATTATTGTTGTATTTATTGTTGTAATACAAAACAGCGTTTGACTGTCCTGTAGCTTCAGTACAACTGTTGACGAACTTAGTTACGGCTTCGTTCATATCCGCAAACGTTCCCGCTTGCATTATGAGTTTCACCTTATCCAACGAACAATTAGTTGTCATTGCTTTGACAGCGCTTTGGGTGCTGTATTTTGATGCTAATTCTAATGGTAAGCCATCATTGACATAAGCTCCTTGGAGGGCCTTTGTTAAATCTTCGACTTCCTTAGCATATACTGTAGCTGTTTTATTTTTTTGCTGTAAATTCATCAGTTTGGCAGATAAAACTTCTACTGATTCTCCTTTTACCGTTTTTGTCAGTTTACATATTATGTCAGCGATGTTGCTTTCATCTCCTATTAAATTGCGAGCGTGTCCTTTTAATTTTGTTTTTATTAGTTGGACAGCGATGGGTTCATAGGTTTCTTTGATAGTATCTACCAATCTTAGGGAGTCTATGAAACTTCGCAAGTTTTCTGCTTTGCCGTCGAACTCAGGTATGAGTGACGACGCAGTTTTTAAGAATTGGACGTTGGTTTGAGTCATTGTTATGACTTCTTCGTCAATCTCGATCGGAGGTAAATTGTCGGGTTCCACTTTTATTGAGTTGTCTTCGATTTCTGAGGGATCAGTGAACCCAAAAAAATCTTCTTTGTCTTCTGGCTCGATGTGTTAGTGAGCGAGAGCCAGCCGGCACCGTGGGAATGCATAGTCAGCATTTTAGCATGGCCGCTATGCAGGCCGTTGTCAACCAAATGTTGAGATTAATAAGTGTGCATAAATATGTGTATATATATGAACATATATATTTAATGAAGTAAATAAGTAAAATAATATATCAAGTACTTCGCTCGCTACAGTTGACTTCTCCACCTGTGCTTGTAAATCCAGACTTCTCCAGAAAGTTCTATGTCCATTGCGACGCAAGTGACTTCGGAATCGGAGCTGTCCTTGTACAATTATCAGCTGAAGGGGAGGAGCGACCCATTTACTTTTACTCTAAAAAACTTTCATCCGCACAGCGAAATTGGTCTGTAACCGAGCGTGAATGCTATGCTGTGTTGGAAGCATTGGAAAAATTTCGTTGTTACATTGAAATGCAAGATTTCGAGGTGATTACAGATCACTCGAGTATTGTATGGTTAAGAGAACAACCCAACTTGAAAGGACGACTAGCTCGATGGGCTATGAAACTTCAGCATTACAAATTTCCAGTTCGTCGCAGAAAAGGTAGAGATCATGTAGTACCGGATGCACTGTCGCGCATACCAGAAAACGATATTGCAGAAATAGTAGAGGCAGGACCTGAAATCAACTTAGAGTCAGCTCATTTCTCAGATGAAGACTATCAGTTACTGAAAAAACGAATTAGGTCTAACCAAAGCTGCTTACCCGATCTCAAAATAGTTGATGAATTTGTATATGCAAGGCGTGAACATGCTTCGGGTAATACAGAACAAGAAAACACATCCTGGAAGTTATGGGTTCCTCAACAGTTACGTTCAGAATTGATAGGTAGAGCACACAATCCACAAGTAGCAGCTCATGGAGGCATCGGAAAAACTGTAGAGTTAATTCGCAGAAACTTTTTCTGGCCTGGACTGGTCAAAGATGTTCGTTCATATATACAACAATGTGACATATGTAAAGCTACTAAATCTCCAAATATGATTCTTCGAGCTCCTATGGGAAATTTAGTAGAAACAGAAAGACCCTTTCGAAGGCTTTATATTGATCTACTTGGACCATATCCACGCAGCAAGAGAGGTCATATAGGACTCTTGATTGTTTTGGACCACATGTCAAAATTCCATTGGCTGTGTCCGTTAAAAAAATTTACAGCGAATCTCATTCAAGACTTCTTAAGTCAAGACATATTTCCCTGTTACGGTGTACCAGAAGTTATTGTAAGTGATAACGGATCACAATTTAAGTGTTCAGAGTTCAATGCATTTCTCACTAGACTAGGTATTCGTCATATATATACAGCTTTATACACACCTCAGTCTAACGCTAGTGAACGTGTAAATCGATCATTGATTGCAGGAATTCGTGCTTACTTAAAGAATGATCATACTCAATGGGATATAAATCTGACAAGTATTAGTTGTGCACTTAGAAACAGTATTCACACATCGATAGGAAAATCCCCTTATCATGCTCTGTTTGGTGTAAACATGGTTACCCATGGATCAACATACCAGCTGTTGCGCAATTTAAATGCTTTAGACGAGTCAACTTTATGTTTAAATCGAGATGATTATCTTACACTAATGCGTGAGGATCTAAAGTCTCATATTAAGAAATCACATGAAGTTAATACCCGGCAGTACAATTTAAGAGCAAAGCCTGTTAACTTTAAAGTTGGACAGGAAGTTTTTCGGCGAAACTTTGCCCAAAGCAATTTTAGTAAGAGTTTCAATGCGAAACTAGGCCCTGTCTTTATAAAATCACGAATTAGAGAGAAAGTTGGATCAAGTATGTACATCCTTGAAGATTTGCAAGGCAAATTAGTAGGCACCTATTCGGCTAAAGACATTCGAGTCTGAACGCCCTTTTTCCGTCTAACTTCCTAATTTGGTAGAGAAATGGAAAGTTATCCGGTTATGTAATGGGCGAAATTCAAATTTATAACGATTATTAGAAGTTCGGCAGCAATCAGCTTGCGACAGTTAGCAATATTGGAACAGACTTCCAATATCGAAACGCAACGCTACGACTTACGTACGAGACTTGCCAACTTGCTAAAAAGCTAGACCCACGCGACTGCGGGAATACTTTTTCACTTTCCAACGATCGGCGAACAGAACAGACGTTCTAGATTTTTCTCCAGCGAAAACACCAAAAAGTTTTAATCCGTCCGCCTACGGTAAAAGTGCACGTGGTCTTGCTACAACTTCGCGTTTAAAAACGCAATCCCCGCTTATACGTCCGCCTACGGTAAAAGAGCCCGTGTATTTCGCATACAAATACGCGCTCCAAGTGCATAATTACTTGAATTTCGTAAACGTCCGCCTACGGTAAAAGTGCTGATACAATTGTGTATTTCCCGAAAGTATTGCAATCCATACGGATCTGCACGAAAAGGAAAACAACAGTTCTTGGGAGTTTTCTGGTCTCTGTGAGTATTTTATAACGCGCACCCCGCGCCCCCCCTTAGGAAAGTTTTCTGATTTAGTTTTGTTCCACATTAGCGTCAAAACAGACCCTAGCGGGAAGCCCAAGTGGTGACCCTAGGCGTAAAGCAGCGGACATGGGAGAGCTGTAAAAATCAAACGTATTGAGAGGGAAGCGATCGTAGAAGCACATGGCCAGCGTCCCCGAGCATAGAACCTACTAGAAGCCACAGTGAGGTTAGATTCGACATGTGCAGCAGACCCGAGTAAGGTTAAACTCGACGCGTGCATAAGTGAGGTTAATTTCGGCACATGGACACATCGACACGTGGATCGGAAGGCAGCAACACTCACATGCTAGGAGACGCAGCAGCATTTGTGTTTTGGTTTTGCATGGCCATTCTTAATTTTGTGCAAATTTAGACGGCAGACATATTGATGCAGAACGTGAAGGTTCATTTTGTTAGACAGCGCTCACGCTCATAAATCAATTGTAATTGCGAAAGGAATTTTGATTCAATTTAATGTAACCATAAAACCTTTGTTTTACAACAAAAGCAGTCCTGCGATGGCTGATCAGTCTGTAGAATAACGGATGTAGTTTTTCAAGTATAATTCTTCTTTAAGTAACGTAACATAAATAATTAAAGATATAAGAACCATGAAGTAAACGAATAGATTACGAAAGAGAATGAATTCAGCTAACAAGAAAGTCCAGCACAAACGAATGCAATAATTTTAATCCCCAACAGCATCGTGGAAAGGCCTTTCAACACTGCAACAGGAATGGGTGAGTGAAACCATGTCTTAAATATTGTCATTCATATATTGTGCGTAGTATTTTGGTAAAAGAACTTTCAACATTCAGTCAGTATAGACCAGTAGGAAAGGCTATACGTGTTACGTAAACTTAATCTGAAACCAGTCCTCCATCCGAATGAGAGTTTGACAAGGAAACTAGATCGAAAATCCGAAGTTTACAAAAGGTTCAGTAGTCTTGTATACAGTAAAGCAAACTGATTTATTAATTACAATTCTCAGAAACAAATTCTGCAAAGTACATTAGTTTATAATAAAACTTTATAATGAACATTGAAGCGATTAATATGGTTATTTAATTTGTTGAGATGATAGGAATGATTTGGTAAACTTGGATTCCACAGCGGGAAGCATGAGTTGAGATAATTCGGTAGCATCTGTTTTAGGGGTTTCGTACAACTCGGCTAAGGAAACCATGGCAGGGAGGGTAAAGAGCCAGCCTCTCAATAACATCAGAGAGTGCTTTTAAAGAATGTAGATACACACCACACCTTAGTTATCCATTTAATTAGTGAACAATAGTGCAAATCAAAGGTTAATGTTTATGATAGAGGGACTCTGTAATTTATATAAGTGTGATGGACTTTCAGAGTTTGATTGCCAAGAACTCACCCCGTCCCGACTGACTGCTAGCCCTAAGACGGGTCCCGCCGGCTTTCAAATTCTGGATAGAGCGGAAGTGTTAGGTGGGTACAACGAATTCTAATAGGATTCGCGATCAAGAATAGAAGCTGCCCGTTGCCTACACTACTACCTTTTTGGAAAATAACCGCTAAGACTAAACCACCCACGTCCACCATTACAAAGTCCCGCTGGTTCGGGAATCCAAGGATATCCGCACCACCCTAAGCCTCAACCAGGAAGATCCGAGGGCCAAAGCCGAGGCCAAGGCCCGCTCCAGAATGCAGATCGTCAGCAACTGGCAGAAAGCATGGGATACCTCGAGCAAAAGGCGGTGGACCCACAAGCTCATCCCGTGCATCGAGGCGTGGGTAAACCGCAAGCATGGCCAGGTGGACTACTACCTACTGGGCACGGCTGCTTCCGGAGCTACCTAAAGCAGTACGGACACGAGACGGAGGATGGTTGCCCGGATTGCGGTAGCGGGATTGCGGAGGACGCTCAGCACGTCCTGTTCGAGTGCCACCGGTTCAACCACGAGCGCCAAGTGCTGGAGGAGACAGCCGGGGCAAGAGTCCTACCAGAAACCCTCGTTCCCCTGATGTTAGGGAACCAAAGGACGTGGGAGGCAGCAGCAGCATTCGCAGCAAGCGTTTTGCGGACGCTGCGATCTCTTGCTACAGGTTGCACATGCAAGCTAATGTAGCATACATCTCCGGGCTGCTGCTCCAAATCCTTGACTAAAGGATTCGGAATCGGATCGGAATCACCGACACGGTTTGCACAAAGGGAAAAAAAAAGTGTTAAAAGGTCAAGGAGCAGACTAGCAGCCAACCCCACCGCCTAGGCGGTACGCCGCAAATTGGGGCTCTGGCGACCGAGCAGGAGCGGTATAGCTTCCACCGGCAAAGCCATGGGGAAACTCATGTCCACCGTGGGATTCCAACTGTGCCCTCAACCCACTCTCCGGAAAATCCACGTAGCGTCTGACCCATACTGGGCGGCTGCGTGGTCTGCGTCTGTGCCACAGTGGCCGGCAGTCACGACACCTGGCAGCAGGTACAAAAGGCACAACCTGGCAGTAGGTATAAAGTGCACAACCTGGCAGTAGGTATAAAATGCATCAATGGAAGGAATGTCGACTAAAAACGAAACTACTCCAGGTGGCAACCACACAAGTAGAAATCCACCCGTGGGATCTCCCACGGCCAGGGCACGGATTCTGGAGGCCCTAAATCCCATTCTGGAAAACAAACCTGGCGAGGCGGTGGCGAACTTGGCCGCCTCGACAGTGAATGCACCAATTTTAAGCAAGAAGGACGAAATCACGGAAGCAGCCTGAAGCTTCTCAGGTCACCCGTCCTGAAAAAACCCACGGGCCTGCCGCCGCCACGAGAAGATGATGCGGTGCAGGACGCGGCCAAGCGTCAAAGGGACCCAGGCAGCCCAACTGGTGGGCCACCAACGCGGTGCAGACAGACCCGTGGCGAAGGCTCAGCCAACCCGACACGGTTCTAGATGGGGGAGAGCTCCCGACTCCATCAGCGCAATCGTCTGCCCTTAGAGCGCCCCCGGGTTCGCAGCAGGCAAAGAGAAGAAAACCACGAGATGATGGCAAAACCAGAGGCCACCGTGAAAATACAGCCGCGAGAGGCAGCGCTGCCTGGAGAAAGGCGGCTAGAAAAAGCGGAACCGAAAGCCTAACCGCCCGGACGCCCTCATAGTGGAAGCCAATGGCAAGACCTACAGCGAAGTCCTAGCTATGGTCTCCCGCAGGGACGACGGCAAGCTGCAAAACCTCAGCACGCGAGTAAATAAGGTCAGGCGTACAGCGAATGGGAACCTTCTTCTGGAGCTCAACAGAAGCGAGGACAACAGCACGGAGGAAATAAAAGAGAGCCTCGAGGCGGTTCTTGGAGAAGCGACTGCGGTGCGAGCGCTATCCGAAAGCGCGAGGACGAAGACGGTGGTGATAAACGACCTGGATCCACTTGTGGTGGCCGAAGATGTCACCAAAGCTCTGGTGGACCAATTTGCCTTGAACGCCGAATCTGTGAAGGTGAGGAGTCTCCGTCCATCATACAGGGACACTCAGACGGCAGTAGTTGGGCTGGCGAGCAAAGACGCAGAAGCGGTTCTTGGTAAGGGCAAGATCAAGATAGGATGGTCCATCTGCAAAGTGAAGGAGAGGGACTCGCAGCTCAGGTGCTACAAGTGCCTGGAGATTGGGCACTTTGCTGCAAAGTGCCGCAGCAAAGTAGACAGAAGCGGGTGCTGCATCAAATGTGGCAAAACGGGGCACAAAATCGCTCAATGCCCTAACGACAGCGTATGCTTTTTATGCACCGAAGGAGGTCCAAAGTCGAGGAACCACCAAGCAGGAAGCAGGCGGTGTCCCCACGCCGCAAAAAGAGCCGTAGCCAAACCCCTAGAATGGAAGCCGCGGA
>JBAMCJ010004577.1:0-37884 GCA_037075205.1 Drosophila prostipennis | reverse complement strand
GTGATAGTCCGATCGGTTGGGAGAGAGAGCGATGAAAGTGTAAAAGTGAAAATTTAGAAATTAGGATCTGTTGGGGCCGGTGGGGATAATTGGCCCCCCGGACTACGTTAGTTGTATTCCTACTGAAAATGCGCTTAATATGAGGGGTCAAATGAGAAAATCAGACGCTCCGTTCAAAAGTTATACCGAAAACAAATTTGAGGGGGCCTAGTCAAAATGAAAATTTAATTCTGTTTGTCCAAAACATGTTTTTTAAGTTCTGAAAATTTGATATGACGTTCATCACATCGATGTTAAAAACTTTTCGGAAAGCCTTAACTTCTATACTACTAAAGCTAAGGCCCGCCCTTGCAAACTATTTCGGCCTTTTTCTTTTTCAGTCTTCACAGGCATTTTCTATTGCAGCGTGCCAAAGACGAAAATTTTAGAAAGTGTATTTAATGACGAGTGTAATAATTTTTCGTCACAAATGTTGATATCAGAACTTTTGTATGTTGAAGGTGCGATCGTCACTAGTTTTTTACCTCGTTAAGAGGTGTTTTTATTTGATTTTAGTTAATTTGCAATTGTAATCTTTGATGATGCTAAGCGTCTCCCTCGGGGAATAATTGAGTGGCCTCATCATCGTCTGCGTCTCAATCGTGTAATCCTTGAAGGCCTCGCTGAACCCTTGCTTCCGCTGCTTGACTTGATGCGACAGCTTTGTGAAAAAGTCTCTTGGCAGTAAATAGGTGTGGAAACTTTCTATGAATTCCGGCCAGGTTCTCCACAGTTTTTTGTTCGGAATGAACCATTTCCATGCTTTTCCGGTGAGTAATTCCGGCATCGCTCGGGGAATCAAGTCTAGGTCCAGGCCGTATGTGTTGGCGGACCACTCCACTTGCTCCAAAAACTCGAATGGTTTTTCTACGCCGTCGAACCTAAATGACCACTCTCGGACTTGCTTAGCGATTCAGACCGCGGCAAGTTTCGGGTCGTTCGCCGTCTCAGAATAGTATTCTGACAATGCCCTTCTCTTGTCTTCTGCTTTACCTTCCAGAGCGATGCCTAGCCTCTGTGCGACGTAGGCGATAAATCCACTTCTTTCCCATTCTGCTTTAAGTCGCTTTCACTGCTGGGACAATCACGTTTTGGGCGCCAGATGTAACGAACTTTGTTTGATCCTAAGCGTGGCTTGTGGATCAATATATGTTACGAGGTCCCTTCCCGGAGGTTAGAAAGTAGAACCACGGAGTTATAAGATGAGATGATAACTGATTTATTCTGAAGTTGGTACAAGCTTGAATAACACGGAAGTCAAATGTAAAGACTACTGGAATGGGTTGTATTCTGGAGTAGGTCAATATGTTTGGATTATGGTAGCAGTTAGCGTAGTTGGGTCGGCTGACACTGCATAATGTGCTGACTGCTTGGCGGGTCAGCGAGACATTGAGTCAGCCGTTGACATTGACTATGTAGAATATGCTGATCAGTACTTATTACCAGCCGTGGTTGCAACTGGGCGCCTGGTACTGTTACCAACTGTAGTGCTGCTTGATTTGTTGGTCGTTGGTCATGTTGAGCAACATTGAGACCAAACAAACTTAATATTTAGGTCTGCTTGCTACGAGATTCGTGCGGCTAGCTCAGAGAAATTATGTGTTCGTCCCACCAAATTTACATAAACGTGACCGCCCAGTAGATCAGTAGGAAAGCACAGAATTCACGGGTTCGAATTAGGTTTGTTGCGGGTGTGATTACAGCGGGCTTGATGGCTCGGTTGGCCTTGGTGTCGTCTCTCGTGGTCCTCGGTGTCTCCTGGTGATGTTCGTCTCGGCACGTCGGTGCGTCACCTCGGTGATCGCCTGCCTCGTTGGTTCCTTGCTCCGGTCCTGTAGCTCCGTGTATATGCTCGGCGATGCTCGTCTCTGATGCGTTGCTCGATGTCCGTTGCTCTGCTCCTGGACGTGCTGGTTGTGAGGTCGGACGTGGCGTGGCTTCTGGTACTTGGGGTTGCGGATACACGCCGGTCCCGGGCTCGTAGACCCGTTGGGTCTCTCTAGGACAGCGCCTCTTAAAACCACAACTGGCCTACTGCCATTTCTGGCACGTAACACTCGGGATCTAAACACACGCCGGTCCCGGGCTCGTAGAACCGTTGGGTCTCTACTGCTTCCCCTTTCTGTCTGGTCGCGCCAGGACCTGTTCGATTTCCACTTGACGGACTGGGCTGACGCCAGGACGCGCCAAAGTAGGAACAAGGAACGCTGGGTTTAGACGGCTCTCGCCCCGAGTTCACGATCCCTTGTCGCAGGACTTCACTGCTCAACTCTGATAGACCCGCCAGGCGTAATGCGAGAGTTGAGTCGTCACAAGAGTAGGAACAGTTCGTCTTGACTTAACCGTGATGCCCTCTGGACCTCAGCTACCTGTGTCTCAATTCGGAGATTCCTGATGATCCAATCACAAACGTCTCGACGAAGCGATCTTGCTCCTTGTAGGCTCCCACGGCGTTGCGTCCGACGACTTGACTTGTGTTTTACTTGTATATTACTTAGCACCGGTTGACTGACTTGTTCACTTTGATATCTTGACTGGTCTTGACGGATTGACTCCTCGTTATCGAATGATCTTGATCGACTGATCCAGCTGCCGGCGCCAGGCGGCTTTATATAGGGCCTCCGGGAACCGTTATTTTCCTTTGGCTCTCTGCCCACAGCATCTCTTGAATCCAGGTCCAAAGTCCACGTTTCCTGTTTGCCTCACTTGTCCTTCACACACTGCCACCAACTGTAGTTCCGCGTGCTGCTGCCGTCCCGCTGATTTCAATGGTGCATGTGGCACGCCTGTGTTCCGCTCCGTTGCTGAGATGTGGCACTTGACCTCCTAGTCCAAAGTCCACGGCAGAGTCCAAAGTCCGTTGCAGTTCCGTTATTTCCTTTTGCACCCGGCACTCTTGCTCTTTCAGAGAAGTCTCCACTCTCTCTCTCTCCGCAATAACTCTCCAAACTCTCTTTGTCCGAGCTCCCTCTCTCACCTCGAAGTCTCCAATCTCTCATTCTACACTTCTCGGTATCCAAACTCTCTTTCTCCGCTTCTCTCCATCCGCTACTACGCGAATTTGCCGCGTAAATGGTAAACGTCCGGCCATCCACTGATGCAGGAATTTGTGGGGAGTTATTCAACTCCTCACATTCCCCCTTACTTCGGGAAACATTTAAGAAGTCGCTCCTACTCTCCGGCGTTTCGAAGTGTATCCTAGCCTTTGAGTGCTTGCGGTGATCTCGTTGACTCGGCGCTCCCGCGTTGCTCCGTCGTTGCTCCCTCGACGCTCCCTCGACGCTTTCAACTCCGTGAGTTTCTACGGCGCCGGTCGTCCTCTTGCAGCAATTTTTGAAAACTCCCGCGCCGATCCTACATCTGGTCCCACTGGGCATCGATACCCATCAGCTATCGATAACCCAGCGGGCCTTCGTTCAAGTTTCCCGCGCTGTTTTTTCCGTCTGGTCCCACTGAGCATCGATACCCATCAGCTACCGATAACCCAGCGGGACTCCCCATGATATCGACACCCATCAGCTATCGATATAGATGGGGCGGCGTTGCCACTTGATCGCAGCGATATTCACCATGATATTTCCATTTTCGTGTGCCCAATGTGCCAATCGACCGCCCTATCGAGGCGCTCCCGTACCTAGTTCATGGTGAATTTGCGCAATTGTTCTGTAAGTGCTGATTTCACTGGCTTTTCATCCCTCTCTTTTCAGATGCTGCAACTATGCCCTTCTTTGCCCTTGGGTTTTTGGGTCAATGCCCCTAACAGGTTCGGCTGGGGCTGCGCCGTAGGTTGTCGCGCTCTGTCAGCAGAAGGGTTTGTTTACCCGCATTCACTTTTGTTTGCATTTCAGGGTTTTTTCGGTGATTGGGTTGCGCTTGATTTCTGTCCGGAATGTTCAGCTGGCTACGGTATAGCCGTAAAGCTGTACCGTCTCCCCCTTTCTTCGGGATAAGTAGAAAAGGCCTTCCGCGCATATTTTTTCCTCCTTGGCGTAATCCGGGATGACTCAGGCGTGATGCCTGACGCAGAATCCTGTGGCCTCGCAGTCGGAGTCCCTGTGCGGTTTATCTTGGAATAGCCGTTTGTGTCTGTGTTTCCTCGTAATTTGTGTCTTCCGCCTTTATTAATTCTCCATGGTGTCCGCGGGTTGCTCGCTTGTGTTCTGTGTTTGTTGTTGTTTAAGCTCTCTAACATGAATGATCTGCTCTTTCTGTGTATTAATATTGCAGAACACCGGCGAGACGAAATCTACGACCTGGTAGGGCCCGTCGTACCTAGGTGCCCATTTTGCGGCAAACCCTTTTGCAGCTTTTGATAGGTGGTGTTCCTTAGTCCAGACTACGTCGTCCACCGCCATTGCCTCCTCCTTAAGTTGTAATACCTAGCCTGATCCTGGGAGGCCTTCTCCAGATTCCGCCTTACGATCTCAAAGATCTCCTGTAGTTTCTCGGCGTTTTTATCCGGAGTTTCCGTGGTTCGTCCGGTGCCTTAAGTTTCTCTGTCGTAAAGGGCGCTCGGGTGTATCCAGTGGATTCCGATATGCTTGAGTTGACGGCCAGCATGATCTCAGGCCACTTTTCGTCCCATGTTCTCTCGTCTCGTCCTGCGAACTGTGCAATCATCGTTTTGACCGTCGGGTTTTCTTGCGGCGTATAGGGTGCGGTAAATTGCTGTCTAATGCCCATATCCGCCAGAAAATTTTTGAAAATGCGACTCGCAAACTGCACTCGGTTGTCCGTTATGACCACCTTCGGGGCCCCATACCTTGCAATTATACGCTCTCTAAACGCCCTTTTAAGCGATTCGGCTGTCGCACTGCGTAGCGGCACTAGTTCCGTCCATTTAGAGAACCTGTCTATAAGCACCAGTAGCATTGAATTGCCGTGCTTGGATCGCGGTAGGGGTCCAACGAAGTCCGCACATACTGTGGCCCACGGTTCCTCTGGCACTTGGGTTAGCATTTTGCCCGCCGCCTGCATTTGATTTGGCTTGAAGCTCATACAGGCTTCGCATTTCCTTACGTGGGCTCTGGCGTCTCTATGCATACCTGGCCAGTAGTATCGGGCTGCCAGACGTGCTATTGTCCTTCGGCTTCCTACGTGCCCAGCTGCTGGTGAGTCTTGGTTTTTTCTCAGCACCGTTTCCCGTAGAGCTCTCGGGACGCACATCTTCCACGTAACAACATCCTCACTGCCCGCTCTATGTGGTATGCTTCCGTACATATTCTCGCCTTCCATAACGTAGTCCGGGTACTTTTGCGGTAGGGTCCTTATCTTGTACATCTCTTGGAACCAGCTGCACGCTGCTGAAGCTTCCGCAGTAGTATAAAAATGAGAGTTCTGGATACAAAAAGTGGAAGGGGGAGGCAATTAATTAGGGTAATTAGGTAAAAGTGACAGGTGGGGGGTAATTAAAGTTAATGGGTGCGTGGCGAGTGATCGTTAACTAGGGTAATACATTAGGTCAAGGTGACAGGTGACCGTTTTTACATCCAGAAATCCTATCCAGTAATCGGGGATTATAGTTAAGTGGGAGAGAAGTTACTGGAGTGCGACAGGTGTCTATTGCTTATATGTAGATAATAGGGCAAACCAGGGGAGGACATCCTAATTAAGCGGAGGAGAAGTTACTGGGGCGTGTCAGGTGTCCGTTGCTTATATCTTGGGGATACGAGGGAATCGTATTTAGTGGATGACGAGAAGGTAACTTTCTTTTTCCTGTCATAAAAGGATCCGATGAAAGAAGAAGACGATTGAAATATTAAGCTTCTATTATGTAGCCATCATTCTCTATTTTCTATTTTAAAAATAGATATGTACTTTGAGTCTTGACTGAATTTTTACCTGTCTCTGAGCACCATCTATTATACATATACATTTATGTATATGAATATACCAGAGCTCGTAAATAACTTTCGACACTTTCAATCTGTTCGGCAAATAACAGTTAATTACTGACAAATTGAGAAAATTGTTAGAACGAAACAGATTAATTTCTGTCTTCTGTTTTTTCTGTCTTTGCTCAACAGAAAACAGTTTGCTTTATGTCAAAGGTGTTTCTGTTTTCCAGAGACAGTTATTCTGGGACAGTTATTACTATTTGTCTCAGTGTCGAATAGTAAAAGTTTAAAATACGAATTTTTAAAAATATGTCGACTTGCAACGTTACAAATTAAAGGCGGCGGCACCTTATAGCAAAACATGCTGATGTTTTTAAGGATTAGGATCCCAACAGCACAAACAGCGATGTGGGGGAACTATCGAAGAAGAGAAAAATCACAATTACGACCAGCGAAGAATCTTTAACTTCTTCAATTGTGAAAATTGTAACTACGGATGGGAGGCCTTTCATGCTTTTAGATAGCGATGGGCTCCGCGAGATTGTGGACCCAATATATGATGCGCTCTCCATGAGCCCTATAACATTGAACTCCAACATATTTCAATTTTTTGTTAACCTGAAGATGCAATCGCCGCATTTAACTGCTCTTGCCCAGGTAGTGCTGACTACACCAGCCCCGCAGGTGTCTTTGGAAAGGGCATTTTCCGCACTGCATTATATAGTTAATGAGAAACGAAGCTCTCTTAGTGCGGATATAAATATAAATTCGCTTTTAATTGTAAAGCTAAACGCTGAATAAATTGGTAACACATGAAATTTATATGCACTCATGTACAAATTGTTATTAAATAAATTATTATTCGGCAATACGAAGTTTACATATATACCCTAAAACCATCCCACGCATAAACAGTGTTTATATAACTTATGGAAAAAACGTAACATTTTTAAGTTAAAAAAAGGCCCCCAATCCAAAAAGACACTTATTCTGAGACAGTTATAGGTTTTGATCATTCAAAAACACTTATTCAGTGAGGGGAAAGCAAAAGTCTCACTTTTTTCTGTTATTGAGAGACAGAAATAAGGTTTGTGTCAGCCGAAAACAGTTAACAGAAAACAATTTGGAACAAAAAATAACTGTTTTCTGTCTAAAACTGACAGAAAATTTTAGATATTTTCTGTTTTGTTGTTACTCACAAAGCAGACAGTTTCAGAAATAAGTGTTAACAGTTATTTACGAGCTCTGGAATATAACATATGCAAATTACATATATTCGTAAGAAGCTCCTATACAAGTAAATAGAGAATAATATAAAATTATAAATATGTATAACATATAAAAAGAAAATGAACAAATGAACTGAAATTAACTAAAATGACAATCACAACAAAACGAACAGAACCTCATCGTCTCTGAAAGACGAAGACAAGAAAAAGTTCGAAAACGGCGTGACCGCGTTGTTCTTTTCAAGGTAAAGCAGACCATCCACAGTCGAATTTGATCAACGAACATTTTCGCGAACACAGGCAAGATAGAATCGTTTCTATCTTTGTCGAACAAAGCGTCGAACAAATTTCTATGCAATTTGGACGCGAACACTACCACCAACGACAAACTCTCGAACATGTTCGCCTAACAAATTCGACTGTGGATGGCCTGCTTAACGCAGCGGCTAGCAAAAACTAGCAGCTGAAATTTCTTCAAAGTAATCTGTAAAGATTGGTTAATATGTCAATATAAGTTTGATCGTTAACTTCGATTAACTTCACAACTAAAAGTCTAAGTAAAATTTTAGTTTACATATTATTTCTTAATAAAATTGGACAAAAATTCTTAAAATTAACACAACATTCTAAGTACATACGAGGGTGGTCCGATAAGTACTTAGCCTCCAAAAGAAAAACGAAAATTTTGGAAAAATGGCTTTTTATTTCTCAACATAATCTCCTTTTAGCTCGATACACTTGACCCAGCGATGCTCCAACTTCTTTAACCCGTCTGAAAAATAAGTTTTCTCGAGGTCTGCAAAATAGGCCTCTGTGGCGGCGACGACCTCCTCATTCGACGCAAATTTTTGTCCAGCGAGAGACTTTTTCAAGTTTGGAAACAAAAAGAAGTCCCATGGGGCCAAATCTGGAGAATAAGGTGGATGGGGTAGCAGTTCGTAGCCCAATTCGACCAATTTGGCCTTGGGGAGGGCGGTTGCGTTTGTTGTCCGGAGTGAGCAAACGCGGCACCCATCGCGCCGACAGCTTTCTCATGCCCAAAATTTCATGCAGGATATGACCCACGCGGTCTTTTGACATGCGTACTGTCTCAGCTATCTCGCGTATCTTCAATCGGCGATCTGCCAAAACGAGATCGTGGACTTTTTGGACGTTATCCTCCGTGGTAGCCGATTTCGGGGCACCTGGGCGTGGCTCATCAAAAACCGACGTGCGACCACGTTGAAACTCGTTAAACCAATTTTTGACGGTCGCTATCGAAGGAGAAGAGTCACCGTACACAGCATCCAAGCGCTCTTTGATTTCGCTGCGTGATTTCCCTTCCAAAAACAAGAATCGAATCACAGACCGATATTGCTCTTTCTCCATTTTTCTAAGATCCGCGAACACGTATGATGCCACACGCTGGCAAAACAAAGCTACGAGTCCGATTCGGCTGAAATTTCGACAGTAGCCGTCTACTAGAATGTACTACACGATAGAAAAGTTTTCTTGCGATAGTGGCGCCATCGGGCGGTGAGGCTAAGTACTTATCGGACCACCCTCGTAAATATATAATTAAATTTACTAGTTAATATCTTTGTTTACAATATTAAACACTTCCATTGTTGTCATAATTTTCTTTTAAATAGTTTTTATTTTTTGTTTCGAATCCTCACGTGCAACTCGCTAACACCGCAAAGCCAATAACTTGTTTTCCTCTATGATTAACTGGAATTTTTGAGGAGGACAGCTGAATCAAAACAAAAATAACAGCTGATTAAAAACGTTTGAGCTATTATGAAACAGTGCTGGCACACTTTTAGCGATAATTTTGGCTTTTAATTTTTTATTTATGGCTAATTGTGGCGACCACTGTGTATCGGTCTAAAACTTTCCCAAAAGTCTTCTTTCTTTTGCAGGTAGTAAATAAATTTTTGCTTTGTTGGTTTTTATTGTATTCTCGTCTACTCTTGGATATGACTCTTTTTAAATATTTCCGAATTTCGATTTGAATTCTATCAAAATCGAACTATTATATCATATAGCTGCCATAGGAAGGCACGGAAAATTAATGAGAAATAATATGAAATTTATTAATTAACTAGCAAGGTGGGCCGCATCTTCGCCCGCGGAAATTAAGATTGAAAATTACGCAAATATGTATAAATGTATGTAGAATAGCTACATATATTGACATACCTTTACATTAACTACTTATTTAAAATTAAAACAAGAGAGAACGCTATAGTCGGGTGACCCGACTATCAGATACCCGTTACTCAGCTAAAGGGAGTGCGAGGGAGATGGAAATATAAACTTTGATCACACATAACTTTTTAACGAGTGGTATTGATATACACAATAAAACTGTATTTTTACTTTTTTGAAATATTTAAATTTAGTAAAATCGTTATAAGCGATAAAAGGGTATATTGTATTCGCGCAAAAGTATGTAACAGGTAGAAGGAAGCTTTTCCGACCTTATAAAGTATATATATTCTTGATCAGGATCACTAGCCGAATCAATCTAGCCATGTCCTTATACCTATCGAACTGTAGAATAAATTTTTTAAATCGGACCATTCGTTAAAAAGTTATTGGTGATCAAAGTTTATATCTCCATCTCCCTCGCACTCCCTTTAGCCGAGTGACGGGTATTAGATAGTCGGGACACCAACCCGACTATAGCGTTCTCTCTTGTTAATTTTCAAAAATGGAAAAAATGATCCTATGATTTGGCTTTTTTTCAAAAATGTGTAGGCGATAACTTTAGGCTGGATCTTATTTCATCGGTCCTTCAAATCAAAAACTTTTGATTTTGGCCGTGTTACCTTGTTGAACCTTTTGCACTTTTTTAATTGTCTCTGTATTTTTGTTTAATAAAGAATACAATACATTAAAACTATTTAAACGGAGCTTTGTTTACTTCTTTGTACAGACCTAATTAAATATTTAGCTAAGAATGTAGTAAAGGTAATTTTATTCCCATTGGCTAAAATAAAATAAAACCCAACATTACAAACTTAGCAAAATCTACCTGTTAACAAACCTAATACAGACAAAATTTCCCTGAGATCGTATCGTCCCATATCTCTTAATTCTTGCTTCGCAAAAACCCTGGACAAAACCATAGCAAATCGACTATGGTGGTTTGTTTCCTACAACAACTCGATCGATAGTCGTCAAACTGGATTCCGAAAAGGGAAGTCAATATGAGACAATCTAGTGGTTTTAGATCACCTGATATCTTCTTCCTTATCCACAAACAATCATTTATCAGTAATCTCGCTCGATTTTACAAAAGCTTTTGATAAAATTGGAATCCATACGATTATCGACGAATTGCGGTCTTGGAAAATAGGCCCAGTAATCATAAACAACTGCATTAACTTCATGACCAATAAAAAAATTAAAGTCTATGCCAATAACCACTCCTCCTTCACCCGCCCACAACACAACGGCATTCCCCAGGGTTCGCCGCTCTCCGTAATTTTGTTCCTTATCGCATTTAATAAACTAAACTCAGTTATTCTCAATCACAAACAGTTTAACTTTTGCGCCTATGCCGACGACTATCACATATTTAAAAAGATAAACAAAGACTCACGAATAGATATTGACCCCTGATCACAGATATCCTGTCTTGGTGCGAATACTCCGGTGCTGTCCTTTCACTCAACAAAAGTAACACCTTCATTTTTGCAAAAAACTCTCCACTTGAATCAATAGTCACCAGTATACTAAAATCAAAGAAACGAAACCAAAAGATTCCATCCGTTCTAAACAGATCACTTAAATCTGCCATAGAACTTAGTTTACCAACCAAACCACTAATTTTTAAAAAAACAGACCAACCCACCTTGGTGGGACATATCAGACTCAATAGACACAACACTACAAAATCTAACCAAATCCACCACCCCACAACTAATATACCAGCAAAAATTCCTTGAATTAAAAAACAAATACCCATACAGCAGATTTATTTACACAGACGGTTCAAAAACCTCTGACGCCACATCGTTTAGCGTAGTGACCAACAACACAAGCCATCAGCACTTATTACCGTACTATAGATCCATATTCTCTGCCAAAATTATTGCCATCTACAATGCAATCCTAATAGCCGAACACTCACCCAACCCATCAGTCATCTGTTCCGGCTCACTTTCTGCTTTAAACGCCATAGCCAATCCCTCCAATAACTCCTTCTACCCAACCACAATCAGACAAATCCATCTGAAAAGCAACAAAATAACAATCTCATGAATCCCTGGTCACTGCGGCATACAGGGCAACGAAGTTGCCGACAAAGCCGGAAAAACCGCCTTCTCCCTGCCACATCAATTCTACAATAACAATAATATATCTGACATTCAAAAATACATCAAAAAACACTTTAAAACCCAATTAACAGACCTATTTAATAAAACAAACAATTATTATAAAACAAATAACTTTAACAAAAGCAATATATACGACTACGGACGTCTTCAAACCGAAATACCTATACCTCGGTACACATTCACAAAAATTATAAATCTCCGATTAGGACACACCAACTTGACCCATAGCTATATATTTGCTATCGGGGAGTTTGGAAGGTAATCCAAAGTACACAACGCTTATAAGGGAAGCCAAGCCATGTCTATAAACTTTATAGCATATAGGCATCAAGAAAATCCATTCGAAATTAACCACATTTTAAAATTACTATTTTGTTTTTAGTATTTCTGTTAGCATTCGACAATAACGACAGGAAGACAGGTGGAGGGGGACGCCGTGAATAAAATTGTTTAAACATTTGCATTTGTTTAAACAATATGAGGCACGTGTAAGAAAGAGCAAGAGAATCATTTGACTAGAATATTTAATTTTTTTAATATTATTAATGCGATTTGAATCTTAAATCACAAAAATCGGTTACAATATGTCTTAAATCTGTTGTGGAAATTTAATTGAAATATTCCTTTAGCAAAAGGATATCAGTGTTATCTTGAATTTGAATTTAAGTGAATCTCAATTCCTTAGTCAGCTGCAATGCACACACACGGTCACACTTAAAATGCGACATACACACATTTACGACTTAATGCAAAGTGCGCCAGTAGAACACACATACATACATATGTGGAGGCCGTGACGTCACAATAGCACAACAAAATTGAATTGAATTGCCAGAAGCTAGCTTCCTTTCTTGTTTTTGAATAACTTTTGAACCTGACTTTTTACAAAAACGCGCCATACACCAAAATTTGGGAAATCTCAAGGGTTTTAAAGGAAAATGTTAAAGCCGTTTTTGAAACATAAAAAAAAGCTAAACAAATAATTATAAAAAATCTTTATTTTACCATATTTTTTAAAATATTGTATTAAGACAAATTACGTACAGAAGACGTTTATAGTATTTCAAAATAGCTTTAAAACGAGGTATAGTGCAAGTCTGTAGCTTTAGTAGTACTTTATTTTAAACTGTTGTAATTTGATCAGGAAATACTAAAGTCTATACCTTGGTAAATCCAATCAGGAATTCCATTATATATTTGGTTTTCATATCCAGATGAGGTTATTCTTATAGTTTCGTCGATTAATGGGGATGGCCGCAAAAATATATCATTTTCCACAACAAATATTATTGCCGTCGTATTTCCAAGCCAAGCTGCATACTGAAGACGAGTTCTTTCTACCTTTACGGAGTCTTTTAATTTAACTGGCATGTGGTGATCATTTTCCACATCATAAATTGTGTAAAAAGCGGTAAAGGACTTTTGAAAAATCTAATGAAAGAGTGTGCTTTATTTTAGTATTATCATGTTAAACATGGTACTTACCTTTTTTACATTATGCTTAAATAAAACATATTTTAGATCTTGAGAGCATTCGTAACCGCGAACATTTATTTGACGAAGAGTGTGATTTGTGACTAACACGCTTATTATGTTGGTAGCTGTATTCAAGATAGCCAGCCCTCCATCATCTGATTGATAAACATATTTGTTAATAGTTACCCAAGATGGAGGTAACCTTCTTGGGGTTAAATCTCCTTGCAAGTATTCATCCAAAATCATTCTTCGACCCGACCAATATAAAAGTTCATCAACATACCTGTAAATAATTTTAAAATATCAAAAGATCAGTTAATAAATATAGCAGTTTATTTACACTTTTTTAAAATTCTATAAAAAATTAGTAGCGTGCTTAAATTAAATTGGGAACATTAAAACATTAGTAATTTAAACTGATAACAAATTAAAACAAGAGAGAACGCTATAGTCGGGTTGGTGTCCCGACTATCTAATACCCGTCACTCAGCTAAAGGGAGAGCGAACGCTGTAGTCGGGTTGGTGTCCCGACTATCTAATAATCGTAACTCAGCTAAAGGGAGTGCGAGGGAGATGGAGATAAAACTTTGATCAGGCCTAACTTTTTAACGAATGGTCCGATTTAAAAAATTTCTTCTACATTTCGACAGGTATTAATAAACACAACAAAACTGCATTCCTACTTTTCCGAAATATTAAAATTTTTAAAATCGTTTATAAACTTTTTTTTGGTTTTTTTAAAGCTAATAGACTAACTTTTCGATCAGTACCAAATGCGTGAAGTTTCATAAGTAAATGTCGAAATGGCAGATTAAAAACAAAAGGTGTACCAACGTACAGACCTCTCCCCTACACCAAGCCAGCCACCATCAAAACGGAAAAATCTGCATTAACGGTGCTGGGACATATCAACGGAGAACCGAAATAGTTGGTGACTATACCAGCTCAAAACTAATGGCCGATTACATACCTCGGAGAAGTGGCTGTGACCGAAAATTTGCCACCAAAATGACTACAATTTGGGACCTTCTAGCTGACGTACATGACTTTAGCGGAAAAACAAAAGAGCTGCTAATTTTCATACAACACGTGGACGTACTGCGAAATCTAGCTCAGTCCGCAGCTGCAAGCAATATTGAGCTGGTAGACCTTAGAGTAAGATGCAAAATTCGAGATAAGGCAAATACTGCATTAATTAATAATAACAACCCTTCCGATTGGATAACTGTAAAACACGTCTTACAATCAAACTTTAATATAGCCGAAAGTTTCGAAATTAAAGTAAGAAAAGTAAAAAATATCAGAAATAAGAAATAATATTAATGATTTGTACGAATATCTCACAAACCAGTTAACTAAGTTAAATTTAAAATCTCAAATGGAAGAATATAAGTTGTACACAAGTGACACAAACGAAAATATGGTGTTAAAAATGTTTATTACTAAGCTACCAAACGAGCTAAAATTAATTCTTCAAGCTAAAAACTCGAAAACACTTCTTAAAGCTAAGGAAATGTTAATTGAAACTGATTATTTCTTTAAAAATTATAATTTACGACTGTATACTAATAACACTATGCAGCATCAAAAATTTACCTCGATGGATGCTATATTTTTGGATTCGTTACGAATTCCCAAGTTAAACTGCGTTTTCCTATCCTATTCGAAACTACCCTGTTAGATCAGACACAATTAACCAAAATATTTCTCAATTTCCCTCGCGCTCTCGCAGGCCATCAGAAAGAGTTAGCACCGAACAATACAAGCTCTAACGGATATGGACAGACCCCCACTACAAGCAGAGTCTCTGAAATGGAAGTCGGTATGCTTCAGCCCGAAGCATAGGCAAATTTTTAGCTAGCAGCGTCCGAGCTCTTCCCTATATAATTGTTAGGACCCAATCAATACCCCTCAAGCTTCTCATAGTCTCGGGCGCAGGTACATCACTATGGACGGCAGTCCATGTAGTGACGAAGCGCACAAGGAGAGTGTGCGAAGGTGACTACTATTATATAGCCGCAAAATTGAAAATCTGCTGTGATAGTCCGATCGTAATGAGTAATACACCAAATTAAAGGTATTGCTAAAACTTAAAGGATTGCATACCAAGACCTCAAGAAAATCAATTGGTTTGGGAGAGAGAGCGGTGAAGGTGTAAAAGTGAAAATTTATAAATTTGGATCTGTTGGGGCCGGTGGGGATAATTGGCCCCCCGGACTACGTTAGTTGTATTCCTACTGAAAATGCGCTTAATATGAGAAAATCGGACGCTCCGTTCAAAAGTTATATCGAAAACAAATTTGCGGGGCCTAGTCAAAATGAAAATTTAATTCTGTTTGTCTGTTTGTCAGTTTGTCCAAAACATGTTTTTTAAGTTCTGAAAATTTGATATGACGTTCATCACATCGATGTAAAAAACTTTTGTTCTACCACTTTTGGAAAAACCCGCTAGTTTAGCTATAAATAGCTAAAATTCGGAAAGCCGTAACTTCTATACTACTAAAGCTACAGACTTGTGCTGCATCTCGTTTGAAAGGTATTTTTCAATGCTATAAATGCTATATGCAATTTTTGTAAATGTAATAGTTGAAAAGATATGAACAAAAGAAAATTTTTTTAAACATTTTTTTAACTTTTTTTTATGTTTCTCAAAAACATAAAACTTTAAACTGTATAGCTCTTGAGATTCCTTAAATTTTGGTATATGACACATTACTGTAAAAAAAAGTTTAAAAGTTATTCAGAATCGAAAATCGCCAATTTTGCCAGCCCAACACAACTAACGCTGCCTATGCATTGAATTTAGTATGTGCGTATCCAAACTGTATTTTAGGGTCATTGAATCATTTCAATTGTTTTAAGAAGTTCCAAATAGGAAACTTTTGTTTTATGACTTTTGGAAAAACGCGCTGCTTTAGCGGGAAAAAAGCTAAATTTCGTTAGGTAGTAAGTTGTACACTACTGAAGCTACAGACATGTGCTATACCTCGTTTAAAAGGTATTTTAAAATACTTAAACGCCTTTTTAACTTAATTTGTTTAAATACAATGGCTTACAAATGATGATTGACCAATTTAAATTTAAATGTATATATTAGCTCCTATGAGAGCAAATGTAAACAAACAAAAACTTCTGATATCAAATAAAAACACCTCTTAACGAAGTAAAAAAACTAGTGACGATCGCACCTTCAACAAACAAAAGTTCTGATATCAACATTTGTGACGAAAAATTATTACACTCGTCATTAAACACACTTTCTAAAATTTTCGTCTTCGGCCCGCCCTTGCAAACTATTTCAGCCCTTTTATTTTTCACTCTTCACAGGCATTTTCTATTGCAGCGTGCCGAAGACGAAAATTTTAGAAAGTGTATTTAAGGACGAGTGTAATAATTTTTCGTCACAAATGTTAATATCAGAACTTTTGTATGTTGAAGGTGCGATCGTCACTAGTTTTTCACCTCGTTAAGAGGGGTTTTCATTTGATCTATAATAAAGAATAACTTTTTCCATTATTCGTTTCGCTCACATTTGAAAATCCCTTTAACTATCAAAACAAGAAATTCAATAACAGTGGTTTTAACTAAAATAACAATACCAATTTATTTATTTATTATTTTTATTTATTTATTTATTTATTTATAAAGTTAGCAAATATCTGCCAACATAAACATAGTAGCCCACCCACATCACGTGGAAGGGGGCAAAGACAGGTAAGTTAGGATGTTTGTTACAATAAAATTAACAGAGCATTCCGAAAATATCAAAAAATACAGTTTATTATATTGCGAACATAAAACGCGAAATGGATCATGTAACTGAAAGTTCGTTTTACAAATATCGAGGGTTCATAAAGCGTTGGTCAAAAGAATTTGATGACCCTTATACAACCAGATTATTATTTACCTCCCTTGTCCGTCCTATTTTGGAATATTGTTCTTCAGTTTGGAGTCCACAATATCAAGTGCACATCGACCGTATTGAGTCGGTACAAAAAAAATTTCTTCTTTTTGCCCTTCGTAGTTTGAACTGGGATCAAAACGTAAGGCTACCTTCCTACCAGAGTAGATTACTATTGCTTAATTTACATACACTTGAAAACCGTAGAATAATGCTTGGTACTATTTTTATGCAAAATCTTATAAGAGGTGATATTGATTCTGTAGAACTGGTAAGCCGTTTAACTTTTAATGTTCCCGTTAGACTAACACGAAATTATTACCCTCTTAATTTGCCTCGATGTACATCAAATTTTACTCTGCATGAGCCCTTTCGTGTTCTATGTAAAAATTATAACAATCTTTACATTTAATTTGCACTTCAACATCTATCCCTGTACTAAAAACTAAAATTTTATCTCATTTGCTTCAAACTTAGTTGTGGCCTTTCTCTATTTGTTTCATGTATTTTCCTCGCGAACTCGCATTTTTGCCCTAATTGATAAAGGGTCCCGCGCGTAATAAGCACGTGCTTGGTATCGTTGGGCCACTTGTTTGTACTGCTTGTAGTGCATCAACGTCCATCATATAAAATAGGTCGAAAGTGCCGAGTAGACCTTACAGGGATGGAGAACCGAATTTGACCAAGAAGATAGCTTGAATTTACCACTCCAGTAATTAGTTTGTGCAGGAACATAACACCATGCCAGGTCCGACGATCCTTGAGGGAGGGCAGGTTAAGTAGACGCAATCTATCCACGTACGATGGCAGGTGACGATGTGTTTCCCAGTTTAAACCACGTAGAGCAAACAAAAGGAACTGTTTCTGTACCGATTCAATAAGGTCCTGATAATTGGTATATTGGGGTGACCAAACACACGAACAATATTCAAGAATTGGACGAACCAAGGAAATGTATAAATGTTTTGTGGTGTAGGGGTCCTCAAATTCCTTCGACCAACGCTTAACAAAGGCAAAAACCCCTTTTGCTTTACTAACTATGATACCAATGTGATTAGAAAAATTTAAGTTGTGGTTAAATAACACTCCAAGGTATGTAACGGAATATATGCGTTCAAGTTCATTCGACCCAATAGAATATGTAGTGAGGAGAAGCTTCTTCCGATAAAAGGACATAAAGTTACATTTAGAGTTGTTCAAGAACAACAAATTCTGGATGCACCAAGAATACTTATTGTTCAGATCAACTTCCAAAAGTGCCTTGGAATCGGGATTTGATAACGGCAAACAGAGTTTTACGTCGTCGGCATACATCATAACATGAGCAGAGAGAACCACTTGGGGCAAGTCATTTATGAAAATTCCAAACAGTAAGGGTCCTAGGTGGCTCCCTTGCGGAACACCAGAGGTCACGTGAACAAGGTTAGGAACTATGCTTTTAAAAGCAATTCTCTGACTCCCGTTCGTCAGGTAAGCTGAGATCCACTTGGTCAACGTGATAGGGAATCCTAATAGTAATAATTTTTTCAATAATAACTGATGGTTCACGGAATCGAAAGCTTTACTGAAGTCCGTAAAGATAACATCGGTTTGATTATCATTTTTAAAAGCACTTCTGATGACTGAAGTAAACTCATGAAGATTTGTAGTCGTTGATCTTCGTCTTATAAAGCCATGCTGAGTTGGGGACATTACTGAGCTGCATTTGTGCTGTAGCTGAGCGCTGATAAGCTGTTCGAAAAACTTGGGGATCTCGCTTAGTTTAGCAATACCACGGTAGTTTTTAATGTCCGACTTGCTTCCCTTTTTATGAAGTGGAATAATAAAAGATTCCTTCCAAACTTCAGGGAAAAACGAGTGAGGAAGGGATATCTGAATAAGTTTAGTTAACGGTTTGCACAAAGCCTCGGCACATTTTTTTAAGATACAGCTCGGTACAAGATCAGGGCCAGAAGAGAAAGACGTTTTGATTGATTGCAAATTTTGTAAAACATCATCCTCACTAATTAAGGGTGTGAAAAAACAATTGGAGTGAGGAAGAGTGTATGCGTAGGAAGAGGTGTTATCGTAACTAAAAGAAGAGTACGTGGACTGGAAAAATTTTGCGAATAAGTTCGCAATATCGGAGTGACTAGAGGCTGATACTGTATCCAGATGAAGGCAAGATGGAAATTGTTGCGATTTTCGTTTCGAATTAACGAATGCTAAGAACTGCTTGGGATTGTCTTGGAATTCGATTCTGCAACTGGTAACTGTAACTGATGTAACAATAGGAATTGTGGAATAAAAAATTTGAACGAGCAACTAGATACCTAGAATGGTCGACTTGCAGCCCGGTTCTTTTATATTTCTTAAAAAGTCTAGACATGGAGTTTTTTAGGAAAGAGAGTCGACGAGAGAACCACGGAGGCTTATGAGACGCGTTTCCAGTGGGAAATGAGGGAACGAACGTATCGAAGGCTGAATATAGTAAACCATAAAACTGTTCTACAATATGCGAGGGATCATCATTTGAATCTATAAAAGACCAATCGCGTTCGGATAAGTGTCTATTCATTTCAGGAAATTTAGCTCTTCGAAAACAGCGAAAAGTTGCTGGTTCGATTTCGGAACATGACAGTTGTGACGCTCCAGAGCGCACAATATAAGTAAACATATAGAATAAGCTTAGGTTAAGAGAGATAAAAAGCATGAAGCGACAACATAGTACATAGGGAATAGGATTAATATAATAATCAGATTAGTTTAAGAGAATAAAAAACCTGAAACGAATTCAAATTCAAATAAGAAGGCGGGCGCGCCAATAGAAATAGCTGGGCACACTGATCCACGATCACCGGGTCACACTGACCCACGATTACCTGGTCACGCTGATCCATGATCAGCTGGTCACACGCGCTAAGCCGTGGTGCGGGCACACTTATTCACGCCAACGGGTATAAAAAGGGCGCCGGTTGCCCAGTTCAAGTCACGCCCACCCTTAGACCTTTGGCAGTGTCCGCCAGTGATGAGGCGCATGTTGCGGACCCGTTAACTGTGGTTAAGGAGGGTGATTGGCGCATCGTTCGTAAAAAGAGGAGGAATATTCGAAAAAACAACAAAACGCGTTTAGTTGGAGAGGCCCCCAGCTGTAGCGATTTGACAGTAATGCAAAGTAAGAAATATTTGCATGTCGGTAAATTTGCCGTTGACACCGAGCCAGAGGCGGTGTTAAAATATGTGGCTGAAAAGCTTAATGTGGCCACTGAAACTTTTACATGCTTCAAGCTGGTCAAATTGGATGCTGACTTGTCGGCTCTTAAGTTTGTCAACTTTAAACTGGGAGTTCCTGAGCATCTCCTGGCAGCAGTCTTCAATAATAAATTCTGGCCAATATCAGTTAAGGTGGGACATTTCGTTCAACGGGAGAGGCCCAAAGCGGATCACGTTGCTCTTCGAATTCCAGCAACAGATGAATCTTCTACCCCCGTAAACTCCCCTTCAAAAAACTCCCAATAATCGGCGTCACTGGCATTGACGTCTGTTGCGGGCTCTTCGTTTCTCATGGCTGCAATTCTCAACTGTATTATCTACAACAACGGCAGAAGCGAGCGGTTAATCTGCTTGCTCTCAGCATCCATCTCTCTCATCAACTCACGCACCAACAGCTGCATTCACAACAACAACAACACCTGCTGATTTTGCCGTTTCCTTTATGCACCTCTGAACTGTTGTTTACGTCGTCTGCCGTGTATGATGTGTTAAGTTCTCCCGCATGCGAGACATATGCTCGTAGCGTGCTCTTCGGAGTGGCGCTCTCTTCACCTCCCGCTGTATTGGCGCAGCATACCACAGATCGCAGTGTGCTCTTCGGAGTGGCGCTTTCTTCACCTCCCGCTGCTTGGGCGCAGCATCCATCATCTCGCAGCGTGCTCTTCGGAGTGGCGCTCTCTTCACCTCCCGCTGCCTGGGCGCAGCATCCATCATCTCGCAGCGTGCTCTTCGGAGTGGCGCGCTCTTCACCTCCCGTTGCCTGGTTGCAGCATCCAGAGTCTCGCAGCGTGCTCTTCGGATTGGCGCACTCTTCGCCGCACACTACATTGGAGCTGTGGCCAAAACCTGGGTGGCTCAGCGGTTTTAATGGAGTATCACTCTCGGCTACACAGTTGGCAACATTGGATTGTAATACCATTTATGATCCTTGGGTTGAGGATCTCAACCCACCAATACGTATTCGTACAGAATCACTGCGCCGCGTTCTTAATGGATCCTACGGCGTTCGAGGGCAGAAAACTGTTGCTGCTGCTGCTGATTTCACTCTCCAGGATTACCGCCAGGCATCCATGGCAAGAGTTCCTGGAAGGGCGCCTAGCCGTAGAATTGGAAACCTTCTTAAAATTTTCTTTCAAAATGTATCTGGAATGAGGACCAAAACGCAATCTGTCTTCATGAACACATCCAATAGTGATTATGACGTCATCATATTGGTGGAAACCTGGCTGAACCCTAACTTTAACGCCAACGAGTTCTTCGATGCAAATCTGTTCAACGTCTATCGTAAAGACAGAGACTTTAGCAGAATGCAGTGCGATAGAGGTGGTGGTGTCATCGTGGCAGTACGCCATACTTTCTCGTGCTTAGCCGTTAAACTTGAAAACGAAGACTCTCTTCTGGACCAGTTGGCTGTCGAGGTAGCTGGCTCGTTAGGAAAGATTGTAATAGTTGCTTCCTACATTCCCCCTGGTAGCGATTTTTCGCTTTATCAGGCACATTTGAATAATATTTCCAGTATAAATGACAGTTTAGTTGATGGTGTGGGTATTTGTGTGACAGGAGATTTCAATTTAGGTTCTGTTGTATGGACATGTGACCCGCAATCGCTCTTTATGGTGCCTGGTAATGTCCACCAGCCACATGAAATTATTGTCATTGATGATTTTTATAGTATGGGCCTCACCCAAATAAATAATATCTTTAATGATTTGCATAGGCTACTAGATTTAATTTTCATCAATTCGATTGTTCATTCCTCGGTAAGCCTTGCTGAATATACTATTTCTAATTGTGATTCTCATCATAAACCAATTTGCTTTAATATTGAATTTTATAACTTTTTACCAACAGTTAATGTAGTTCCTATGTATAACTTTGATGATTCCAGCCTGGCTGCCGTAAGTGACTGCCTCGTATCTATTAATTGGGTCTCTGTACTATCGGATGCTTGCATTGAAACCAATTATAATAATTTTCTAGCTGCACTCAAAAATACTCTGGATAGCATTGTCCCAACTAAGGTGCGGGGTTCCTATAGGCTTCCGTGGTACACTAAGGGCCTCCAGAAGTATAAGAATTTAAGGAATAAGTTCTATAAAAGGTTCTTGAGATGGGGTAATCCGGTGGATGGCGATAGATACAGGCAACATAAGCGAGAATTTGAGTTTTTTAACAAATTTCTATACAATCAGTACATTTCTGATATTGAAAATAGCCTAAAGTCCAATCCTAATTCGTTCTGGCGCTTCGTTAATTCTAAAAAGTCATCATCATCCATCCCTTCAACTATGACATATAATAATATGGTCGCTAACTCTGGGGCTGATATTGCCAACTTATTTGCTTCCTTTTTTTCTGCCAACTTCGAGCCCGCGTCTAGCTGGTATAACCAGGAAGTCTTAAACAATATTCCAGAATTCAGTAGCATCGGCTCCCTTGATATAACTGATTCCGACATCATTGAAGCTTTAGTTCACTTTGATGATTCTAAGAAGCCCGACGTTGATGGAGTATCTTCGTTCTTTCTAAAACACTGCTATACTGGTATTCTTGAACCTCTTAAAATCCTTTTTTCTGCCTCTCTAGCTCAGGGAAATTTTATATCTAGATGGAAAATGGCTAAAATTCTACCGGTCCATAAATGTGGATGTAAGTCTGAGATCTCCAACTACAGGCCTATTGCCAAAATAAGCAATATAGCTAAGCTGTTCGAGAGAATCGTAGTTAAAAAGTTATCTTTCCATTTAAGTGCCTATATTGACCCAAATCAGCATGGGTTTATGACTGGACGTTCTACGACCACGAATCTAGCTATCTTCACAAAATTTTGTTTACAATCCTTTGAGTCCCATTCGCAGGTGGATACAGTTTATACTGACTTTGCCAAGGCTTTTGATAAGGTCTGCCACTCTGCCTTACAAGCAAAGCTATTCAAGCTGGGCTTTCACTCTTCACTTCTCAAATGGATTTCATCTTTCATGGTAAACCGATCCTATCAGGTTGAAGTCAGTGGATCTGTATCAAACTCATATAAAGCGACATCTGGGCTTCCTCAGGGAAGTTCCCTGGGGCCCTTGCTCTTTATCATTTTCATTAATGACATTTGCTTCTGCATTCAGTCAGCCAAATATCTTCTCTATGCAGACGACTTCAAGATTTACCTTTCGGTGAATTCGATAAGTGACACTTATTTGCTGCAGGCTGATCTAAGCAAAATTAGTTTATGGTGTACTCGGAACAAACTGCCACTTAATCAAAACAAATGTCATGTGGTCCGCTATAGTAAATGTTCATTATCTATTATTTCAACGTATTATATTTACGATCACCCACTCCAAGCGCTGTACGAAATTATGGATCTTGGGGTCCTCTTTGATAGCAAATTCCTTTTCAATCACCACATTAATTACATCTTGCCCAAAGCATATGCTATGTTCGGTTTTGTCAAACGTAATACTGTACTGTTTAGGGACCCGTACGCCAGACTGTCAGTGTTTTCTGCATTTGTTCGCTCAAGGGTGGAATATGCTTCTTTTATTTGGAATCCCTCAAGCGCAGTGCATAGCAATAGGGTTGAGCGACTTCAGATAAAATTTCTGAAGTTTTCACTCCAGCCGTTGCATTTTTCTGATCCATTCCCAACTTACTCCAGCCAATGCCGCCTACTACATACTTGTAGTCTTAAAGACAGGCGTTCAATAGTGGGCCTACTTTTCGTGAACGACTTAATTATTGGTAACATTGATAGTCCTTTCCTATTGAGTTTAATTACCTTTAATGCCCCAGCCAGGAATCTCCGTACCATGGTCCCTTTTTTTGAAAGTGCTGCTAGAACCAATTATGCTCGGAATGAGCCACTTTTAAGGGCTTTGCGTTTATTTAACTCCCTACCAGCCAGCATCCGGTTATGTTGGGGATCCAAGAAGGATATGCTTAGGCAATCACTTAGGGAATATTTTTTATGTAGTTCTTAGTCTTAGTTTTAAGTTTATACTTACTAGCCAGATAAGGATTTAATCCATTGGCGGAATAAATAAATAAATAAATAAATAAATAAATAAAAAGGAACGGAAAATGGAAGTGGAAACCATAGACCGAGTGCGGAGCTGGGGGATAAGATACCAAGGAACCACCAATCCTTTAGAATACCTCAGCAAGATGGAGGAGTGGGCCAAAGGCTACGGGATAGACGAAAACGCTCTGATTCAAACCATGCCCTTCATCCTGGAAGGGGTAGCAATAGACTGGTGGAACACCACACCGAGTGAGATAAATACTTGGAAGGAACTCAAGGAAGAACTGCTGGAATATTTCCTACCACCCAGATACCAAGAACAGGTGGAGACATAAATTGCACAGCTACGACAGAGGGAGACGGAACTAACAAGGGAATAGGTAATGAACCTAAGGAAGTTAAAGAGATTCACAGAGTATTCGGAAGAATCGAAGTTGGACCGTATATACAGGAATTGCAGAAGCAAAATAAAACTCTATACTAGACGCTCAGGGTTCAAAACATTAACGGAATTCTTGAAGTTAGCCGAAGAAGTAGAAGAAATAGAGGCAATGGAAAGAACCAACCGGCCATTGGTAACAGGGAACCAGAACGGAACAACAGATATCTGCATGAGATGCGGGGGAACAGGACATGCCACAAGATCCTGCACCAACACGCCGAGATTGTTCTGTTGGGTATGCGGCAGAAACGGAACAAGAACAACGGAGTGTTGCAAAGCCATAACGGGAAACACCGGAGGTCCGAGCAGATAACGCTGGTAGCTCAGGACCAGAATCAAACACCAGCTACATGGGACCAATTAAGGTGTGACGGATTCCAGATATTGGCCATGATAAAAATATGAGCGGTAAAAGCGAAAGGAATAGTAGATACGGGAGCATCACGGAGCGTGATCAGCAAGAGAAGATACAGCGAATTAAGAAGACATGGAAGATGGAGGAAAGTGAGGACAGAGATAACGATGGCAATCGGATCAAGACAAAAATCAGTTGGAGACTTCACAGCCTGATTGCAATTCGCCGGAGAAGAATTCGAATTGGATTTTCTGATTTTAAACCAGGTTACAGGAGGGATACTACTGGGAATGAACTTTCTGGCGAAGACACAGACAAGGATTCAATGCGGCAATCTGGAATTGGACATCACAGAAGCAAAGGAATGTCCAGAAGAAGAGGAAACCAGGCAGACCACAATCGAAATGGAACCAACAGAGGAGGAGATCGACAAATTTCTGGAAAAACAAAGGCAAGTATTCGAAGGAATGAAGGGAAATAGTAATATTACAACCCATAAGATTTACATGAAGGATGATAGGCCAGTAAAACAAAGATACTACCCACGTAACCCAAAGCAGCAAGCGATAATCAACGAACAAGTGGATGAATTAATAGCATTGGGATTAATAGAACCATCACATAGCCCATTCAGCGCACCAGTGGTGCTGGTAAAGAAGAAAAACAACGAATGGAGAATGTGTGTGGACTATCGGCTACTGAACGAACGAACCAAAAAGGATGCTTATCCGGTACCAAGAATGGACTTTATCTTAAATCAGCTAAGAGAGGCGAAATTCATCAGCACGCTGGATTTAAAATCCGGATATTGGCAGATACCAATGGAGGACCACAGTAAGCAATATACGGCGTTCACCGTACCAGGACGAGGTTTGTTTCAGTGGAAGGTGATGCCGTTTGGGCTCACAACAGCTCCGGCTACATTCCAAAGAGCACTAGATACGGTCATAGGGCCAGAAATGGAGCCGTTCGCGTTCGCATACCTGGACGACATCGTGGTCATCGGAAGGAACAAAAAAGAACACTTAGAGAAATTAAGGGAAGTGTTCAGACGGCTGCAAAATGCAAACCTAAAGATAAATGCGGAGATGTGTCATTTTTTTCAAACAGAGCTAAAATACTTGGGACACATCGTGACCGACAAGGGCATCAGAACGGACCCAGAAAAGGTGGCGGCCATACGAGAATTACCGACACCGAAAAGCACAAAGGAGGTACACAGTTTCTTAGGTATGGCATCATGGTATAGGAAATTCATCCCTGGATTCACCGAAAAAGCAAGTGCACTACAAGAGCTGGTAAAAAAAGGAAAAAAATTCGATTGGCAGGCCCAACATCAAAAAGCGTTCGAACGGATAAAAGAAAGCTTAACGATAGCACCGGTACTGGCATGCCCGGACTTTACAAAACAGTTCAAACTGCAAACGGATGCAAGTGACCTGGGAATAGGAGCAGTGTTAACCCAGGAAGATGCCGAAGGGGAACATGTGATCTCGTACGCAAGCAGAAAGTTGAGCAAGGAAGAACAAAATTATAGTGCCACCGAAAAGGAGTGCTTAGCAATTTACTGGAGCATCAATAAGTACAAAATGTACCTGGAAGGCTACCAATTTGTAGTGGTAACGGACCATTTGGCGCTGAAATGGCTAAATTCGATAGAAAGCCCCTCAGGGAGATTGGCCAGATGGGCACTCGGATTACAACCATTCCAATTCGAGGTCAGATACCGAAAAGGGAAGTTGAACGCAGTGGCAGATGCTTTATCCAGGGCACCAACAGTAGAAATCAAAACCGCAAGAAGTCAAGCCGATTGGATAAAGGAAGCATTCGAGGAGGTAAAAAAGGACCCAGAGTAAAATAGAAGGGGAAAGACTATACAAGACAGGCGGCAGCGAAAAAGACCTACAACCATGGAAACTTTGCATTTCAAGGAGCGAAACTCAAACGGTGCTCCGAGAAAACCACTGCAACGCGACGGCAGGACACCTAGGAATATTCAAGACGTTGAAAAGGATTAAGGAGAGATATTTTTGGCCTAGAATGAGGATGGAGATTATAAAATTTGTAAAGGCTTGCGAGAGCTGCCAACGCGTAGACTTCGTCGGACCACTACCACGTACGAAACATGGAAACACCACACTAGTAGTAATAGACAGGTTCTCGAAATGGACCGAAGTCGCGGCAGTAAGGCAAGCAACGGCAGAAGCTTTCCTGAAATTATTTCGTGAAAGAATAATCGCAAGAATTGGAGCACCAAAAACACTGATATCCGACAATGGGGTCCAGTTTACGGGAAGGAAAACAAAGACCGCCATGGATCAGTGGGGAATACACCAGCAATTCACAGCACCATATACGCCACAACAAAACCCTACCGAAAGGACGAACCGAACCATCAAAACCATGATATCACAAATGGTGGGAGAAGAACAAACCAGGTGGGACGAGAATCTGCCGGAGCTAATGCTAGCATATAACAGCAGCATATCCGAGTCGACGGGTTTCAGTCCAGCACAATTATTGTATGGAAGGAATCTACGACTACCAGAAGCTCTGTTCGACAAAGTTACTAAAGGATCGGGACTAGCGACAGAAACAGTAGCAGCGAGGTGGAAACGACTAAGAGAGATTAGAAGCGAGGCAATCCAGAACATGGAAGAAGCAGCGGGGACACAAAAATTCCACTACGATCTACGAAAAAGAGAATGGAAACCAAGTGTAGGGCAACTAGTCTGGTGCAAAACACACTATTTATCAAACGCAGCGGAAAAGTTTAACGCGAAACTAGCGCCAAAATATGACGGGCCGTGGGTAGTAGACAACTTTTGTTCACCGGTAATAGCTAAACTGAAACGATGTGGCCAGGGCAGTGGACGAGATAAAGGAACGCTGGGGGCAGAAACGGAAGGGGCAGCAGCAGACCATCCTAGTAAAGGATGAAGAGAAGTCGTGGAAGGTCATCTTCGGCAGGGGGTCGAAGATCACGATTCGGCACTTCGTGCCTTCGCAAGAGGGGGGAGGTGTGACGCTCCAGAGCGCACAATATAAGTAAACATATAGAATAGGTTAAGCTTAGGTTAAGAGAGATAAAAAGCATGAAGCGACAACATAGTACATAGGGAATAGGATTAATATAATAATAAGATTAGTTTAAGAGAATAAAAAACCTGAAACGAATTCAAATTCAAATAAGAAGGCGGGCGCGCCAATAGAAATAGCTGGGCACACTGATCCACGATCACCGGGTCACACTGACCCACGATTACCTGGTCACGCTGATCCATGATCTGCTGGTCACACGCGCTAAGCCGTATGATCAGGGATTTTGACGTGGTGCGGGCACACTTATTCACGCCAACGGGTATAAAAAGGGCGCCGGTTGCCCAGTTCAAGTCACTCTGCAACCGACAGCAATCGGAGAAGGTGAGCCTTACGCATTGGTGTGAGCAACCTCTCTGGGAGTTACTTGTGGAGTCTTTTTTTTAAGAATAGGGTCTAGTACCCCGTCCAAATACATTGTAGTTAGCGAAACCCCCTCACCCCTCCTCTACCCACTCTCCGAAAGACCGGCCGTCATCAGTGCCAGCCGATCTTTGGGGTTCCACCACCCATCCACCCACCACTACCCGACGCCGAGTGACGAAGCCGCCATTAGTGGCAGCGGACTCTAAGCTCGAGCCATTCCTCTGTTCACCGAGTCGCCCACCCGCTCGGGTTTCTTAACCCCCCCCCCCCCCCCCTCGTCTCATCGAACTCACCTTCGTAGACCCACAGTGGGGTGCGACTCGTCTCACAACCTGGAAGACCTCAGTGGTCTCCACACTCTCTCTCGCCTTACCTGGAAGACCTAAGTGGCCTCCAAAACTCTCTCGCCTAACCTGGAAGACCTAAGTGGCCTCCAAACCCTCTCTCACACACGGAGATATCAGGGATATCTCGGGGGGAATTATCTAGCGGGAAAGGGACGCATACAGAGGGACATATTCTCTGGCGCAAACAGGAAGCCGTTGCTATCGTGTCCAACCACCGAGGGGCATACTTTCCGGCGCAGATAGCCGTATTCTTCCTTTCTCATCTACAGGACGCCAGCCGCTGCGCAACTACCGAAGGACGATCAGTAGCCGCCCACGACCGCACTCGACGACACCGCCGAAGACGGAACCAGCCGCGCCGCTCTATCCTTGTCTTAAACTCTGTAAAATTTAAGTAAATAAACGCAACCCCCTTCAATTTCACCGAACCCCGCACGTGTCATACTCTGGGAACCGGGTCAAACTCTTACAGCAACCACTCCTGACATAAATAAATGTTGGAACGAACTCCTGGACACCGTTGAACTACCCCAGCATAGCAGGAACGTTACACAGTAATGGAGCTAATGCTTCTAAAGTAACCTCAAGTGTAGGATGATACGCATATTCAGAATTGGAGAGAGAGCTAATTCGAGTTACATATGCATTTGCGAACTCCGAGGCAAAAATAAGGTCTAAAACTTTGGTAGAGCAGTTAATGACTGAGTTCAGTTGTCCTAATGAAAGATCGATAATACCGTCTACAAACTCATGTGCTGTGGTAGGAACGAGAGCACTTGAATCAGTTGAGGGCATCCAAGAAATGGCAGGAAGATTAAAGTCACCCATAACAATAAGATGATCGTTATCGCCAAGGGTAGTATGAATACTCTGTATTTGATCCAAATGCTGGAGGTAGAGGCTAATATCAGACCGGGGAGGTATGTATGAGCATGATACGAAAACGAAATAATCGTGAAGTTTAATTCGAACAGCGTCAAACTCTAATGTACTATCCGTACCAATTATCGGAATACGTTGAGAGACAAGATTGGACTTGACGGCAATGAGAACACCACCGCCAAGACGCACTGAGCGGTCACATCTATAGATAACAAAATTTCCAGCAAATATTTCGCAGTCAGACACAAAAGAATTAAGCCACGTTTCGGTAAAAGCAATCACATTGGCATCGAAGGAGACACTGTTCACGTACAGTTTACTAAGTTTGCCCAATAAACTGCGAACGTTCTGGTAGTGTAGAGAAAAAGAATTATTTAGTTTTTTTAAGCGTTGGTTGAAGGAATCTGAGGCCCGTGGACCCGGGGATTGAGCTTGTTTACATATTCGTGAACAATAACACGTTCAGGCCATATAGAAACATCAAGAGCCTTATCAAGATGTTCCTCAGGAATCCCAATTTTAAACGAAGATATTTCACGTCTCTGCTTAAACTTGAACTTCAAGACGGTAAGTACGGATCGAGAAACATCCAGTTTGCTGCTCAGGTAGTTTTTGACGTCATCCTCAGAAGCACCAGGATTAAGGCGGGAGACAAAAATTAGTTTTTTTTGTGCAACGCCCGATAAGGGCATGGGTTCCCTTTGAGCGACTCCACATAAGGTTGACTGTAATGGTCTCGTGTTCGTATTAGCAGGCGTCAAACTTATGACAGAGCCAACTGTAGCAGCACGCGACGTAGATGCCTGGTCAAAGCTGACAGGATGTAGACCAAAAGGAGTGACGGGATCGGGGGGTCCAAAAGAGGTAGCGGCAGGTGTAAGTCCAGGGAAGGCGTTAGCCGCACAGCCGTCAGCAACAACAGTAGAGGCGTTACTGGTAGCCAAGCGGTAGGATCCCAGTGCTGGAACATAACCGGAGCTGACAGCAGTAGAAGCACTAGATGAATGAGCAGCGGATTGCAGACAAGAAGATGCACCGGTGTCCGGTCCTGAATCGGCAGCAACGGGTACGCATTCCGAGGTACCGACAGCAATATGGCAAGCAGCTGCCAGGATGTTTAAGGAATTTTACCTACCAAATGCAAAATTGAAATGTTAAAAGCAGACTTAGTATCGAATTTTGATGGTATATTCGGTTGTAATATTTTGAAACCTTTAAAGGCAATAATAAACTTTGACAAACAAATTCTTATTACAAAAAATGCTGTATGTAACTTAATTTTTTCTAATTCAGATACCATGATAAAAAATCTTTCATTAGATGATTCCATAAGATTCTCTTTTGATGTCAAATTTGTTAGGCCAGACATTAAACACATAACAAATAAACTAAAATTAGACCATCTGAATCCAGAAAAAATTGAAAAACTTACAAGACTTTTAGTAAAATTTAACAGTGTCTTTTACTATGACGGTGACAAATTAACTTCTACCTCATACAAATAATTATATGTGCATCATGTTTTTTCTTGATTAAAAAAGGACAAAGGCTGATATCACAATTTTGGGTATGCAGTTTTATTTGCAGATAAAGCTTACGAAATAAAAACATAAAGTGGTAACAAATTTCAAATTTATGTAATAAGAAACGTAAGTCAAAAATGTTCTTCGTACTAAATATTTATATGTGCATATTGGTTTTTTTTTCTTTTGATACTATTAATGATAATGTTTATAAGATATTAATAGTCAATACTGTTGCCATTTTTAATTATTACGAAATTAAGTCGGGATGGCATAGAATCCACCAAGGATTTAAGGTGGGAGGGATCAATATTGGCCCATTCTTGGTCTATTGCCTTTTTTAAGTCCCTTGCTGTCTCAAACTGTCTACCGTTCTTAAACACTTTGGCAGAGAGGATACCCCAGAGGTTCTCAATCGGATTCAGGTCCGGACTTAAGGCGGGCCAGTCCAATACAGGAATTTTTCGGTCTTTAAAGAAGGATTTGGTGACTTGAGCTGCGTGTATTGATGCATTGTCCTGCTGAAAAATCCAGTCGTCTCCATACAAATTACCACCAAACTCTATTAACTCACTCTCCAGAAGACCGACATACATTTGAGCATTCATTCGAGTTGATATGTAGCACATAGGCGACTTTCCCCTATAGCAGAACGCAGCCCATACCATCACGCTGCCACCGCCAAACCCTCGCTTGAAACAGGATCGCCGTTCCTGGCGCATATCTCTCCAATATCTTTTGCAACTATCAGGGCCATCTAGATTAAACTTCTTTTCATCACTAAAAATTACGTTATGCCATTCCTCGACCCAAAAACGGTACTTATTTGCAAACTCCAAGCGAGCCCTCATGTGACGCTGCGAAAGCTTGGGTTTAGGCACCATGGAGGTATGTCTCAGTAATGGATTTTCATGAATTATTTGCACTATTCGACTGTTGGTTATTTGGAGTCCCATATGAGCTTTAATTTGTCCGCTACTCATTAAATCAACCACAGCAAGCCGTTGTATTTGGCGTTTGCAACGCAAATCGATGTTGGTTTTCCGCCCACTTCGTCGAGTTGTTCCATATTTACTTGGATTTTTTTAGTAATTAGAGATGCAGTTACGGTGCCGGTTTAATTTTTTTGCGATATCGGTGATACTTGCACCGCTATCATGCATTCCTTTTATTATTCCTTTTTCATAGTCTGTCAAACTCGTTCCACGAGGCATATTAGCTGGCCAATATCAAAATATTAAAATCAAATCCACTATTTTGAACAATTACATACTTACAATAATTATCTCAAACTAATTTTTGCAACTTGAATTTTGAAAACACTTTTATCAGCAGAAACGATCATTTCGCACTGATGTGCACATATAATTATTTACTATGCAAAACCGAAAGCTTATGCACATTTTGAAAGCAACGGTACAACGAATGAGACGAGAAAGCTAAATCTTTGGTCAATTCACAACAACAACATATCACCAACATATCCCGTTATCAGAAACGGGAAAATTATTCATATATAGCGAAAAAACAACAAATCTAGTTATGCACATATAATTCTTTGTATGAGGTATTAGCAAATATCAGCACAGCATACCGACAGTCAACGACCTTCCAGTATATTCAATGTATAGTCTCTGAAGCGCAAAAAAAGGAGGTAGATAGACAAATACATGAGATGTTGGAATCCGGGGTAATAGGAAAGTCATCGAGCCCTTATAATGCTCCTATCTGGATTGTTCCCAGAAAAAGAACTTCAGAAACCGATACTTGGCGAGTAGTTTTTGATTTTAGAAATCTTAACGTCAATACGATAGAGAATAAATTTCCAAAACCAAATATGGAGGACCTATTTTCAAAGCTAGGTTACTCACAATATTTTACGACTTTGGACTTAGCTAAGGGATTTCACCAGATCCTGATTAAGCCTAAGGACCGTCACAAGACAGCATTTTCTACAACTACTGGCAACTTTGAATTTACGAGAATGCCTTCGGCTTAAAAAACGCCCCAACATCCTTCCAGCGGATGATGAATGAAGTTCTTCACGACTACATTAATACGATATGTGTCGTATATCTTGACGATATACTTATATTTTCAACTTCGTTAGATGAACATATTGACTCTATTGCCAAGGTACTTAAAAGATTATATCAGTTTAATACGAAAGTCCAAAGTCATAAATGTCATTTCTTAAAACGTCCATTGGAGTATTTAGGCCATATAATTTCAACCGAAGGCATCAATCCTAACCCTGAAAAAAATGCCATTATTATAAAAATCCCTATTCCCAAAACTATTAAACAAATTCGATCATTTCTCGGATTAAGAGGATTTTATAGAATGTTTATAAGAGACAGTAAGGTCGCTCGTTCCCTTACATCATGTCTAAAGAAAGGTTCAAAAGTAACACCTACCAAAGATTTCTTAGAATCTTTTGAAAAACCTTAAGAACTTGTATGTTCAAACCCGATACTGGCTTACCCAGATTTTTGTAAAACATTTACTCTAACAACCGATGCAAGCAACGCAGCATTGGGAGCTGTCTTGTCGCAAGCCGACTACCCCATAGCATTCGCATCCCGTACCCTGTATAATCACGAATTAATTTACAGCACTATTGAAAAGGAGCTAATAAGTATCGTTTGGGCAACCAAATATTTTCGCCCGTACTTATATGGAAGGAAATTTTATATTCAGACAGATCACCGTCCTCTTGTATAGTTAAATTTATTACGTGAACCTAATATGAAAATGCAAAGGTGGAAAATTAGTTTAAATGAGTATAACTTCGATATTAAATACATAAAAGGGAAAACAAACCAAGTGGCTGATTTTCTTAGTAGAATCCAAATAAATGCATGATCCTAGATCTGATGTTGTCAAATAATAAAATAATAATAATAATCGATCTTAATAATCGCATTTTCTTAAGTGAATCTCCCATTAATATATAAACAAACATTAGCTCGTAAGAGAAAAGTCGCCAAGAGAAAATTACTCAAAGAAAATAATTTATAGGAAAAAAATCCGTTTTACAATTTTACTCCCGCAATACAATGAAGATTTTGTAATATACGCTTTGCACGAGTTCCTGCCGATAAAGGCATCCGTAGGAATTTTTTGCGATGAAGAGGAGTTGTTCCCGGCTATTCGGATGACCATAAATAGATATTATAATAGATAATTTCAAATAAAATTCGCTTCTTGAAATGTGAGAAGTTTTTAAAAGATATATTTGATGGTTCCTCCTCACAAAAACAGAAGACCACCATGCAAAAAAAAACCATAGAGGAATTCACCAGACATATCTTGAACTTAATGATGAAATATATTTTCCCAATCTTAAATTAGAAATCCATAAATATATAAATAACTGCATATTATGCAATATGTGCAAATATGATAGACATCCAAGCAAATTAAAATTACGGAAACTCCGGCAAAATAGAATGAAATTGTCATAGACATTTGGTTTTTCACTAAAACATTTATGTTTTTGACCTGTATCGATAAGCTATCAAAACATGCTTCTATTCACTATATAGCAGACCGAAACTCTATAACAATAGCCAGTGCTCTAAAAGAACGATTTGCAAATCTAGGCAAGCCAAACAAAATTATTGCCGACAATGAGTTTTGTACAGCATATATAAAGGATTTCCTTAATATTGAAGGCATTGAATATCATTTTACTTCACCAAATACGCGCACAGGAAACTCAGATATCGAACGTGTTCATTTACCGTTGAACGAGCATATCAGAATTGGACGATAAGACTACGGAAACTGACAATAGGACCCTTGCGCTTAAATCTGTAGAAATATATAACGATACAATACACACAACACTTAACCAGAAACCTAATGACTTATTACACAATCATGTTGATGAATCTGTTTGCAAGAACTTACAGGAAGAAATACAAAATAAATAAAATCTAAACATGAAATGAAAATAGAGTTGACCACAATGAATTTGGAAATCGTAACCTAGTTAACAACTTGGGGTTTCAAAATATAAAACAGAGACCGAAATACATAATTAAAACTGTGAAAGACAAGAACAAGACATCTTTTATAGACGAAAAAGGCTGCAAAAGAGACAAAACTGTTGTTAAAAGAAAATATAAATATCAGAACAGTATTGAAGATGTTCACTTTGATAGAAAAATAACAGGTCGAAAGATACAGACTCGTTGAACTTTTTTCAAAATATATATATTGTAATATTAGTAACCAAATAAATATATATTGTAACAAGAAATATAATTATAATTAGGCAAACATAATTGTAAAATAATCTTAAGACTACAATTTAAGGTAACTAGAGGGTCATTCCACGTGAAACGTGGCAGGCTAATTTGGGTCAAATCTCAGAATCAAGCGAAACTTTTTTTTTCGATAGAGGATTGAAATATAAGGACCGGTTTTTTATATTTTTTTTTATCTCTTACGGTTAATTTTTTAAAATTATTTTCCTAATTAAGCTCTTATTTTTCTGTTATGCAGCACTTGAGACTCGTTTGAGTTATTTTAATATTTGATATGCCACTTTGATGCATATCTTAATATATTTCAGAAACATATTTTAAAAAATTTTTAAATTTAAAATTAAGTATTTTTTAAGAGAATTTAAAATTAGAAAAATTCTGTACGCCGGAATGCACGCGTTTTCCGAATAAAAAAATTATCCTCATATTGCTTCATTAATTCTTTACGAAGTGGTAAAATAAAATTTTTGTAATCGCAAGACGTACTAGTAAAGACAGCGATTATTGTTTAGCGACTTTGCATCAAACAACTACAGCGCAACGTGTAAGAAAGGGAAAGCACTATTCCTGCTCTCCCGCGCACGTATTGCTGTTCTCTTCTTACACGTTGCGCTGTTGTTGCTTGATGCAAAGTTGCTAAACTAAAATCGCTGTCTTTACTAGAACGTCTTGCGATTACAAAAATTTTATTTTACCACTTCGTGAAGAATTGATGAAGCAATATGAGGATAGCTTTTTTATTCGGAAACCGCGTGTATTCCGGCGTACAGAATTTTTCTAATTTTAAATTCTTTTAAAAAATACTTAATTTTAAATTTAAAAATTTTTTAAAATATTTTTCTGAAAGATATTAGGATATGCAACAAAGTGGCATATCAAATATTAAAATAACTCAAACGAGTCTCAAGTGCTGCATAACAGAAAAATAAGAGCTTAATTAGGAAAATAATTTTTAAAAATTAACCGTAAGAGATAAAAAAAAAATAAAAAAACCGGTCCTTATAATTCAATCCTCTATCGAAAAAAAAAGTTTCGCTTGATTCTGAGATTTGACCCAAATTAGCCTGTCACGTTTCACGTGGAATGACCCTAGACCGTATTACAAGCACATATTAAGAATGTTTTTGAAATAACATTCCAGGAGTAATTTAAATTCAACGGGGGGGGGGAGTAAAGTACGACATCAACCGTAACATCAACGATTGCCCCACTTTGCACTCGATGCAATTTCAATATACTCGTATAATTATGCCTACCTTTGCATATTTCGGTACTTGTTCCTCATTCCCATTTGTCTCCGATAAGAAAACCGCGTGATTTCTTTTATGTTCTGCTTTACACTTTACTCCCGTTCGAACTACCAAAGCGTTCACGCGGTCTTTAACAGCTCCGAAAATTATACAACATTTAATACTTACCTAACAATAAGCCTTGTTAAATTTCTTAATTAATAAAATCGAACTAAAATACATGATTCTAGGCTACCGATTGGGCTGATTTCCTAAAATGTAAGGCGATTTTTTCTTAGTTTTAAAGAAAAATTTGTAAAGAACAGAAAATTATTCTAAAAGTGGATAACGAGAGGAGTTAATTTAATCAAAAATCAAAAATATTTCTGAAAAATCGATTTTCTTTCTGATTTTCAAGGCGATTTTCTAAAATTTAAGGCGATTTTTTTCTGAGTGTAAGGAAAAAAATATTTGTTTGTAAGCTAATAGACTAACCTTTCGATCAGTACCTAATGCGTGAAGTTTCATTAGTCAATGTTGAATTCGCAGATTAAAAACAAAAGGTGTAGCATCCTACAGACCTCTATCCTAATAAAGAGGGGATTTAAACTGTTGCTAGTCAACTATATGAGTTTGCCGTGGCTTAAATATTTCTGTATTTATTTCTTTATTCGCCAACAGTAAAAACCTTAACTGGCTACTAACTAATACTAAATTAAATACTAAGTGAGGCAAAATAATTATATAAGTTTTTCTTGATTAAATCTCTGGGGGAGCATGGGTCCAACAGCATGTGAGATGGCAACTTATTATAAAAATGCAGGGCTCTACACAACGGCTTATTGTGGGCATAATTGGCTCTGTCAGCCGGTACAAGAAATGGTTCAAACGTTCTTAACGGTCTACTAGGCACCGATAACCCTATGCTGCCCAGCAGTGCAGGGCAGTCGATTTCAGAGGTCAGCAAGTCACATATGAAAACCAATGAACTGGTAGTTCTCCGATCTTCTAGGGATAAAAGGTGAACAAGCCGACATTTGGCAGAATAAGACGGGACCGGGACATTGAAATTTAAAGACAGAAGGGCAAAACGTAGAAACTGTTTCTGTACACGCTCAAGCCGGTTTATGTGAATAGTACCCGTCGGGTTCCAGATGAACGAGGCGTATTCCAGTTTTGACTTAATGAAGGCTGAATATAAGCTTAGCTTCGTGTAGGGATCTTTAAATTGCGCGGCATATCTTTTTACAAAACCATACATAGCGTAGACCTTAGGAATAATATAGTTAA
>JBAMCJ010004569.1:0-24608 GCA_037075205.1 Drosophila prostipennis | reverse complement strand
CAGTGCGTAGTTGGAAACTTTGGTTAGTCACTCTGCGGTTCGGTTTGCATATGCATGGCTTAATTATGGCCAGGAAATGTTTGCGTCTAAAGCAAAGTCGGGATGACCAACGGAAGTTGGCTAAGGCATTGTCTCAAAGGAGTACAAAGAGTTTTCAGGGGGTTGCACTCAAAATTATGCTTTAATAATAAAATTGAAACTTATTTTTGGGAATATGAAACTGGAATAATCATAGAAAGTAAACAAATTTCAATAACTTATTTTTGGGAATATGAAATAAGTAATCATAGAAAGTAAAAAAATTTCAAAAATATCTTAGAAATATAAATATTAGGTTAATATTTTTGGAAGTATTAGAACTAAACTTTCGTTTTAGAATTTAAAACACAAAATTTAAACTATTATAATATTTAGTATGAAATGAATACTACTATTTTAATTTTTAGTAATTATTTGGTAAATATTTTGTAATTATTTCGTAATTAGTTAGTAATACCACACTTTTTTACTGGACCTTGAATATTTTTTAGGCAACGATTTTTAAAGAGTTAAAGTATGGTTTTATTTGTTGTTCATGATTTAAATCCCATTTAAATATTAAAATATTTGGATAGTAGATTATTATATTATCATGATTATTCATATTGACATTCTGAAACAGAATTACTTTGTAATAACCAGAAATTAAATTTTAAAAGTCAGTACGTAAACTTTAAACGTGTTTCTTGGTTGACAATTTCTTAAAGGAGATTAACACCTCGAACTTTGTCATTTTCACACACAAGATTAAATAACTCTAGCAAGTTCAGTTTACATTTTAATGATTCCCATGAAAGGATAACTCCAATTAAATTCAACCACAAAGCACCAAGACCCGTCAGCACTTGGCCCCACCCCCATTAAAGTTAACTCTTGGTCATAACTGTACCGACTTTGTGCCCTGGCCGTTCATAAGCTGGCAGCTGTCAGTGGATCGAAGGCATGCCGAAACTTAGGCTGAAGTTGCCACTTAGCCCCTTGCTGCCCGGCTGCCCCCGACTGCCAACTACCCATCTGTTTGGACAGATATTGCCCATCGGCCATAAGGAGCAGCCGCCCTTAAATGGGACACGCCCAGGCAATTGCGTGGGTCAGGTAAACTGCAATTGGCAGGCGGACGAACTATGGAAGCTACAATAGCTATAGTGGCTATAGCAGCTGATACAACAAACCCGAGCCGAGAGCAATAACTATGTAACATTGCGCATACGCCATGCGTGACAACACCGAACGAAGCTGCTACTGCTTTTGGTGCTTGGCAAATTGACACATGAAAACTAAAATTCTGTTAACTGGCAGGCTGACTGGGTAATGGAATTACACTGGGTGGCAATTTTTGACCTGAACGTAGACTTAGACAAAATCAGTTTCCTTTAAAAATAATATTTGATTGATTAAATAAAATATTACAATAAAAATAATATTTAATTAATTAAATAAAATATTACAATATTTTAATCATAAAGCAATATTCTAAAATTAAAAAAACATAAATACATAAACTAGAAATCTTAATTTCTACTAAAGCTTTTTAAACAAACATTTTTCTTTGTTAGTTCGATTTTTAGTAATACTGGGTAATGAATTTATTATCGATCAGAATAAATAAAATATACCTACCACATAACTTAACACATAACTCTAATTACTATAGTCTTCATAAATTAAAAAAAAACTTTTATTGGCTTTAAATTGCAGTTCAGCCAACGTTGCACATAAATTACAAGCACTGCACCGTCAACTGCCAATTTTGTTGCATAGTGTTATTACACTCTTTTACGGCCACAGTGCCGGAGAGTTGAGATTATTCCATAAGGGGACAGCAACAACAAAAGTCGAGCGTAAGAATATTTCCTGGTGTCACGTGCAGCGCTTAGCAAAATGTTGTACGAGTTTGGGGCTTCTGGATTTTGGCTTTTGGACATTGTCAGGCGGAAACAACATTGTGTGTGGCCAGAAGCTTAACGCTTCATTTAACTCTGGTTGCCCATGTATACACTTATTATTTTTTCTCCTTTTTTTTTTGTTTGCTGGCCAGAGAAGGAAAGCCAGAAATGGCGAGACCCATGGGGAGCAGTGTGCTGCGTGCTGACTCCATATTTATGACATTTATGCAACATTCATTATGTGTGCAGCACACGACAGAACGACCAGCCCACCTCCTTTGCGGTCTTCTGTTGAGAGTGTTTATAAAGCGTCTTCATTTTGTATGGTAAAGCAGAAAACTTTGTGTAGCATATTTTTTGGGGTCACCTTTTGATATAAGGGTAAAACAAGGTTTTCGATTCTTATAGATTGGATAAATAAAATCCATTTTTAATTGGATTTCTAATAGTCTTTAAAAGAAGATTTAAAAAAGAAATAACGAGGTTAAATTAAAAAATCACTTTAAAGTAAAAAATAATTAAAATTAAATTACAAATGTTTGCAACTGGTCTCGAATCAGTAAAACATTTTCCCAATACTAAAAAAACCATCAGATTTTTATAACAAAAAACGTTTTTCGAGGATTTTCGTCCACAAAAAAGTTAAAGTCCTATCCCATTCCGTTTGCAAATTGAATAAATAATTCAAGGAACATTTCAACATAAACTTTGGATCGCCAATCACGTATAATCGTAAACCAAAAAGGCATTAAAAATAATAAAGTATTCAAATGGTAATCAATTGCTGTATAAATCGAAAGGGAAAGCGGGACTAAACTAAAATCGACAACAAAATAAAGGGGAAAACAAACGCTTTCAATGCCACAACAAAGTACAAAAGTTGTCCTTTTTATGCCACATAAAAGCCAACTTTAAGTGCGAGTGTTAAGGAATCTCCCGAGGCGAACAAAAAAGGGAAAAAGACCGAGACGAGAAACCGGCTAAAGGCCAGGCCAACCCTTTGGCTCATTTGACCTTTTCAATCTGAGAGCACAACACGCACAATAAACCGAAACACTTTTCGCACGGAATTATATGCGGTGAACTGATTTTCGGGGGATTTTCTCTGTGGAGGGGAAAGGGGAGACTTATTGGATCCCTCGGCCTGTCAATTAGTGGTGCCGAGCACATAAATTCCAATTGTTTTGACATTAACCGAAACATAATGAATCACACGAAATTAACTTGTCTCGCGCGTGCCCACAGTGCGTATGTGTAATGTCCGCTAGGTTCTTTCACCTTTTTGGGTGGCCAAGGTGACAAGATTAGGGCTTTAATAAAACTCCCACCTCTACGTAGATAATTCAACATTTTTCCGCCTTCATACTTAACTCCCTAACAACATTTTCGAGTTTATTTCTAATGGATTTCCTCAAAAACTTTCCAACAAACATGGCTAGAAAAAAAAACAAACGGAAGAACGAAAACTCCGGCGAAACTTTAATAGAAAAATATGTCAAGTGTCAGGACAGAAGTTTGCCGGCAAGAATATTTCCTTCGGCAGAAAATTAAATTCAACTTTTTTGCTCAGCCAAAAAGATTTGATATTTTTGAATGCTTAACTTATTTGCGGCAGCCATAAAACAAAAGCCAAAGAGCCAGCGTTTTTGTTTGCGGTAGGGATTTAAGCCACAATTGCGAGCCGTGGGAAATGGCGTTGGAAAATGAAAATTGTTTTTCCAAAATTTGTTTGCCGCTCCCACGTGCAGAGCCTAATAAAACCAATTTGCCTCGGCCAGAAAAGAGAGATGTATACGAAAATAAGCCTGCAGATTCGGCTTCACAAAAAAATAAAATAAATTGTATGAAATATGTTGAGTTTTGGCACAAGCAGAAACAATAAATTCAATTAACTTGCTCCTCTCTTTGTTCTCTTGTTTTTTTTTGGGGGGTTGTTGGCGAAACATCGTCGCGCCCTTATCCTTTTTATTCTTTTACAACGCCCCCATAAAACTGAAAGCTTCCTTAACGCCTTTTTATGAACAGCGAAAATATTGCGAGGGAAAATGTAAACAATAAACAACATGAAAGCAAATTAATTTGCTTAATTGTCAGATAACATTTTCGTGATATTTTTATTCTTTATTTTTGTTTTTTAATTTGCTTTTGGGACATTGTTTGTTTTTTCAATTTTATTGAATACTTTTTTGATAAATTTCACTTTTTTTGCATTAACCAAAGGAAGAAAAAATATAATTTCATTATAGGTATATTTTACTAATTAAAATGTCATTGCTAGGTGAACAATTAAATCTAAAAAAAATTTATATTAAGCCGCCTTTCAATCAATGATTGGCAAGCTCTAATACACACATTCAATATTGCAACATTAAACAACAGAGTTCCACAAATAAATCCTTCTCGTTATGCAAATAAATTAATTGTATATATAGATTTGTATAGACTGTTTTTCTATTTAATTATTCAAATGAAACATTTTTTTAATGAAAATATTCAATTTGAATTAGGAAAACCAATTATAGAATTTATATTTAATAATGAACAGTTTGTGGTTAGCATAACTTTTTAATAAGAATTTAATGAGGAGCAAAATTGTGAAATAAATAAAACAAATTTTAATAAATTCCGTTGAACTAAACTAAGCTGGCAGAATCATTGCATTGTTTATACAAAGAAAATAAATAAATAAATGAATTAAATCGTTGGTAAGCAAATCCGTTTATACAGTGTAAACATAAACAGTGCGTTTTTGCAGTGTTTGTTTGCTAAATTCACAAATATTTGCCCTAGCTTTAAGCTCTTGATATAACCTTTATTTTTTTTTAACTTTTTACAATTCAACCATATGACAAACATATTTTTCATTTTCCATTTGCAGAAGCCTGTCATCCGTACGAGCCCTTCAAGTGTCCCGGAGATGGTAATTGCATTTCCATCCAATATTTATGCGATGGTGCACCCGATTGCTCCGACGGATATGATGAGGACATGCGTCTGTGTACGGCGGGTAAGTCATGTTGCCATTTGAAGTTTGGATTCTAATTGAATGCCCAACGTTTGGCATTAATAATTCGGTTTAGCAGGCCTCATTGAAGTTTCTAATGCGCAAAGGGAATTCCACAAAGGGAAACTCTGCCTAAATAGGTTAAAAATGGGAAATGGTTAGGAAATGAGCAACCAAACCTTAAACATACTGCAAAAAGAGTGTCAGGGCCAGAAATGAATTTTCTAGCCAAAAGCGAGACGAAAACTTTGTCTTGGCCGTGTTGCATTCTAGCATATTTTGTGGCGCTTGCTTCTCACTGCCACCTAATCAAATTAGTCCAAGCTGCAGCAAAGTTTTCTTACAAAATCTCCGAAAACTTTATCCGCTTGTTCGTTGTCCATCAACTGAGGTTTTTTGGGCCAAGTTTCAAGTGCAAGGGAAATGAGCTTCTCGTCAAAATGGCTAACGAAGGTTGTCCCACGAATCTTGTTAAAGTTTTCTGATTTATGACTTTGAAGCGGCTTTTAAATATGAATAAATTTATTTTAAATTTTTTTGTTGCAATTTTTTGTGCTATTTTGCCATTTTAATCTATAGAATGACTCACGCTCTTGCTAATTAAAATACGGTTCGCTTTCTATGCCTTGCCATATCAATTACATTTGCCTTTTGCTTTTTGGCCAGAAACGAGACGGGAAATTGATTGCAATCACCAAAGTAATTGCCTCAAATTTAAAAGCAATTAAAAGAGAAAAAAATTAATTGAACTTTCATAACACTAGTTTACAAAATAATATTCTTGGTGTGCTCCCCAGCAATTGATGGCAAATTCTGTTAGTGTTTGACCCCTAGATCGCGAAAATAGCATTAATTTTTTTTTCGATGGCACAGTTTTTTTTTAAAGATTTTTTAAAGTTCGAAATGTTAAATTTCGGACTTTTTTCGAACTTCTTCTTATATCTCGGCAGATATCCACCCGATTGGGCCAGTTTTAGTTTTATTTTAAAGTCAATAGATCAAAGCTCAACTTTGCCATACAGATCAATATGATTGGATAAGTAATGGCAGCGTAGAAACTTGACAAAGATGAAAAATGTGTTTTTTGGTCGACTGTAAGTCGGCTGTATATATCGTAAAAACTCGAAATAAATCCGTTGAAAAATCATAATGGGTACAAACTTAAAGTTTACATCCTACCGAATAAAACATGCCGGATATGGCCCAAATCCAAGGAAAACTGGATTTATGGTGGATTTTTAAAGTTCGGATTTTTCCACTTTTTTCGATTGACAAAGTCCAAATTTAAGATTTATCATAGGCGGCGACATGTAAACAAAAATGAGTGGTGATGGCAGCCGGGTCAAAAAATAGCTAAATCAGATATTTAAAAGCTAGAAATTTATAAAAATGAATTTAATTTTTATACTGGATATGGTACATTGGCGGAATGAATTTTGGGAAGTGTCACTGAGCGCACTTTTTTAATATTTTAATATTTTTTAAAGAATTTTTAAAAATTAAATTCATTTTTATAAATTTCTAGCTTTTAAATATCTGATTTAGCTATTTTTTGACCCGGCTGCCATCACCACTCATTTTTGTTTACATGTCGCCGCCTATGATAAATCTTAAATTTGGACTTTGTCAATCGAAAAAAGTGGAAAAATCCGAACTTTAAAAATCCACCATAAATCCAGTTTTCCTTGGATTTGGGCCATATCCGGCATGTTTTATTCGGTAGGATGTAAACTTTAAGTTTGTACCCATTATGATTTTTCAACGGATTTATTTCGAGTTTTTACGATATATACAGCCGACTTACAGTCGACCAAAAAACACATTTTTCATCTTTGTCAAGTTTCTACGCTGCCATTACTTATCCAATCATATTGATCTGTATGGCAAAGTTGAGCTTTGATCTATTGACTTTAAAATAAAACTAAAACTGGCCCAATCGGGTGGATATCTGCCGAGATATAAGAAGAAGTTCGAAAAAAGTCCGAAATTTAACATTTCGAACTTTAAAAAATCTTTAAAAAAAAACTGTGCCATCGAAAAAAAAATTAATGCTATTTTCGCGATCTAGGGGTCAAACACTAACAGAATTTGCCATCAATTGCTGGGGAGCATTTTGGCTGTAAACTAGTGTAATCGATAAAGGATACTTTACATAGATATATACAAAGTGAATTAAAAAGATCGAAAAAGAAGGAAGAGTAATGGCTGTCAAAGTTTTTATAGTTCTCCTAATTATGTCATGGATGGGAAAATTCGCGTGATAAATTATAAAATTCGTTACCCCGGCACACAGGCAAACAAATGCCGCACAAATTGGGCGGAAAACTTTACTTTACGGCGGCGGTGGAGAGATTTCCACCCGCTGAGCCAAACGAAAAACGAGAAATGCGAAACTTGAGGCCAAACAGCAAATTGTTGCTGCTAATTGCTAGCAATTCAGTTGCCTGAAAGTTGAGATACAAGCCAACAGACCCGAGCACCTCCCACCCAATTTCGTCCACTCCCACTCCCCCCATTCGCCTTCTCTTTATCTTATTCTCGGCCAGTTCCAGGCACAATAGCATAAATTTTCCCTGCTTTTCCGCCATTGTTTCGGGGGCTTTTGGAAGCGAAGAAAAAAAACTATTTTTCGACAATGAAATCATTTAGGAAGTGTCGGCTGCTTTGGCGCTGGCCTAAGTTATTGCTTCAACCTCGGCGGTCTTTGATAAATTATTCGCCCAGTTTCTCGTTATTATCCTCACTTTCTCCTCTTTTAGCGGGCAACTCCTCTTTTTTCGGCAGCTAGGCAACAGTTGAAAGACAAAACGAGCCCTTAAGGCCAAGTTTTTGCTTGGACCATCACTTGTTTAATTACTAAGTTGGGCTTATAGTCTCTCTACAGGGGCTAAAAAAATCTTTCATAATGGGTTCATTAACGAAAATATAATCTAACAAGTCATCTTAAGCAAAAACAAAAAAAACATACTCCCAATATTTAAACGCACTTAGTTAAAGTCAAGGTTTCTCATCCATAAAAGAAATTCATATTCTCCTTTTTAATAATAGCTTTTTTTCACATATGCAAATTAACTAAAAATATTTTATTAAAGTTGCTCATGTTCTTATACTGAACCAAATAAAAAGGGAACGCAAATAAAGAACAAAGAGTTAAATTGCAATAAAAAGTATTCGAAAAAGTTTTAACACGCTGCATTCGAATACCCTTGGGAAATTAGCATAATTTTGCATACATTTTATCAGCCAAAAGCAGTGGAGAAAGTTTAAAAAATGTTAACCCTTGCTGGCAGGGAATTCGGGGGCAGAATTGCCACGTAGACTTAATCTAAACTGCTGATATACATCGTCCGGAATATGTAACAAGTTAAAGGCAAACAACAGGCGACAATCCCAACTCCCTCGGCCACCCATTCCCACCCACCAATTGAGTTCGGTCCCCCGAGCAAAGAACACAATACATGGAGGCACCGAAGCTCATGTAGACGACGGTTCAACGGAAGAGTAAAGAAAAAGGCTAACCCGCAGATTCGATTCTAAAATACCCAATAATTTGATTAGGGAAAAATATCGCAGCAATAATAAATCTGGATTTTTTTGTATTCTTAAATATATTTTAATAAAACGGTATTTAATATTTATTTTAGTAAAATAATAAATCTTACTTATGTTAGTAAAATAATAAATCTTACTTATTTTAGTACAATAATAAATCTTACTTATTTTAATAAAATAATAAATCTTAATTATTTTAATAAAATAATAAATCTTACTTGTTATAGTAAAATAATAAATCTTACTTGTTGTAGTAAAATAATAAATCTAACTTATTTTTAGTAAAATAATAAATCTTACTTAATTTAATAAAATAATAAATCTTACTTATTTTAGTAATAGATCTTACTTATTTTAGTAAAATAATAAATCAAATGAGAGGCTTAAAAAGAAGCTAAGGTATCTAATCAATTATGTTTGTGAGTTTCCTAAGAAAAATGTCTGTAATTTAAATTTAATTCAAACGATGAGTTTTTATCGGAAAAATAGTAGATAAATACCACGAATTAAGTACAGTTTAGTTGTTTAAAGAGAACCAGACTAACGAAATGAGTTCTTGTTCGGCTATAAATAATAGAAAAAACTTGGAAAAGGGGTAATTTTTATTAGGAACCACATGCGCAACTAATTGTGCACATTAATCTTGATGACATTAAAACAAAAACGTACAGTCACCCCATAACTAAAGGGTATGAAAAGTGCTAAAAAGAAAAAAGGGGGAAGGGGAAAATGGCTTGCAAACGTCGCCATTTGCATAACAAATACAGTCAGTAACTGTATCAACACACACACATCGAGGAGAGAAAGAGACCCATCTAGATACATACGTGTCCTTGCAGCCATTAAAAATGCCAGCATATGTGAGTGAGCGGGTTAAGGGAAGGAGGGCGGTGCACCCGTGGGTTAACAAGTGCAGTCAGTGGGTTAAAAAAGCGACGCCAAGCGCCGTAAAGTCTGCCCTTTGTGCATGACTGACTCTGCGGACTGGGTGACTGACTACCTGAGTGATGACTGACTGACTGACTTACTCACTGACTGACCCATAAATGTTTGTTGGAGCCAAAGAAAAACACAAATAAACACACAAAGGAAAATGGCGAAAGGGAAGAAATGTGAATAAATGGGGAAAAACTTATTCAACAGGAGCATGAAAACGAAATGAAAAATATATATTTCTTTATGCGGAGCAAGTGCCTCGAAGTGAAAGAAAATGTAGAAGGGAGTTTCAGTCGGCAAATGCAAAATAAAAGCTTTAATTCTGGCAAAAAGGATATAAAGAAATATTTAAATTCAAAATGTAAAACTTGATTCATTTTACAATTTTAATACTTTCAAAACTGAACATCCAATATAAAAATATATTTTTTATTAAAAAGATTTTCCTTTGTAAAGTTTCATTCATTCACAATTCATTCAAGTTTTTCATTCATCACCAGTTAATTACAAAAAAATATATGCAAATTATTTCAACTGTTTTGTATCATTTATTTAAATAAAATAGCAGCATTGAAATATTTGCTTCTGACCACGAAATCAGTGACGTTCTTATTGAGCAAAATCTTTTTTAATTAAATTTTAAATTTAAACAAATCGTTTCCCTTCACATATTTATACTGGCTTTACCTTTTCCATTTAAACTACGCAAAACAAAGTAAAACCAAACAACGTCAGAATCACCAACAAAAACTATGAGCAACTTTTGAAAAAGTTGCTCACTTTTTTGTAGCGTTGTAGCGTTTTACGTAAATGTGATTTTTTATTGCCATTTAAATATTTAAAAAGCTTCAGCATTGTCCGAAAATATCAAATCTCGCTGGACGCTCCACCCTTTGCAGTAAGCCCCCTAAATAATTCATTTCAGAGCAAGGACTAATTTCATATGCACGCGTGCGTTTAAAGTTGAATCTGAAATGGGGAAAAAGGGCGGTAAGTTCACTATTAATATTAATGCCTAGGAAATTGTCAGGCAGTAAAAAAATAAATTATGCCTTAACGAATATGTTGGCAGGTTAAATTCCACTTTAATGACTTGTAAGTAAAAATGTTTTTCTCATTTATTAATCAGCAATGGAATATTGATGTCGCATTGTTTGTCGGCTTAATGAACAAAATCAATTTAAATGGGAATAAATTATGAATGCAAATGCATTAAGCCGATGGTAATCAGGGCTGTAGTTTATTAATTACTTTCTCACCGCCATCCCCCGAAAAACTTTATATAATTGTGACCGATAAAAATGCTGTTTGTTTGTTTTATTAATTGCAGCCAAACGGCCGCCGGTGGAGGAGACTGCATCCTTCCTCCAGAGCCTGATCGCCTCGCACGGACCCAATTACCTGGAGAAACTTTTCGGCAGCAAGGCACGTGATGCCCTTTCACCTCTGGGCGGTGTCGACAAGGTCGCCATCGCTTTGAGTGAGTCGCAAACGATTGAGGACTTTGGCGCTGCCCTTCATCTAATGAGGTGAGTACCAGTACCCGGGCCGTAAACTATCCACTTCCACTGGGTCTCGAAATTTTCGGGAGTTTATGCACTGAGAAAACAAAATTGACGACAACTAAATAAATAGCTGTACACACAACAAATTTTGATTGGTAAAATTGACCTATACGGATAGTTACGTAACTAGAAAAAATAGTTGCGTGTATTTTGTTTTTGCTTTGAGTGTGTGTCTTTGCTAATCGTGTGTATATGTTGTTGTGAAAGTAACTATTTAATTGGTAGAATTGACAATTTTGTTGGTTATTATTAATCAATTATATTGGTTAATTTAACAAATTTTTTTTGTGTGTAGGAGTTAAAAACTTTTTGTTTTTAATAATAATGTATTTCCATAACATTATATAATTTAAATACTTTGAAATTAGTTAAGAACAGTGGTGGATCTTTTGTTGTATACTTTTTGAATGCCAATTTATTTCACTTTTCGCCGCCGCGCAATATATTATTTCTCCTTTTACTTTAGTATTTCTTTTGTACACTCAACGCAATAAAACTATTCCAAGTACCTTGCTCTTTTACTAGCCATAAAAACTAGTTTGGATTTTTTTCTGACATTTATTTAATAGCTTTTCTTTCAGTGAAGTGCTCTCGGGTGCAATTTGTGTGCTTGAGTTGGTTGTTTGGCTGCCACAGAAGCCCAAAAGCGAAATTATTTCCCCCTTCTTTTTGTCAGCTGCTTTTCGTGCATGAAACATAATTTTAGCCCAGGTTCTAAGCTCGTCTGTGTTACATAAATAATGGAAGCTCTTTAAGAAACTTTGGCACAGCCCTGGGCTATTTTCACTTTTGTGGGGGAATCCTTTTATTCCGATGGAACTATGCTTATAGTGAAAGTCCAGAGGCCAGCCTTTGTCCTTGTCCTTGTGGCCATGAATTATTATCTTTGCATCTGGTTGTGAGCATGGTTTCGAGTCCCTTTTCTCTGTTTAGCTATTTTTGTGGCTGCTGGAATAATAAAATTTGCCGGCTTCAAGGCAAAGCGCACACACACAGCATGCACAAGAAATGTCATGAAATTTTAAAATATATTGTCCATGCTTATCATATTTCTCCTCTACGTCGGTTTTATTTTATAAACAGATTCTTTATGGCTCCAGTGTTTTTCATAATATTTGCTTGACTTGTCCTAAGCAAACAAAATATTTGTCTCTGCCTAATGAATTCCATTCTAAAATGGTATTAAAAAAACAGAGAGGACTTTTGGGACATGAGTATATTTTTGTGATTTAATGGAAGGCAAAAATGGGCATGAACATTTTTCAATAAAGTTTTCATGTTTGGGATTTAACAAGAATTTAAATATCATTCAAATATACAGTAGGTACTTTAAAAAATACATTAATATTACAGGCTTACAAATAATATCTTAAAATGCTATAAAATAGAGGGCTTAGGATTTTCATTTCAGTTAACCCTGTCGACTACGCTTTGTTAGGTCCAAACATGTGTTTCCAGCTGCCTTAATTACATTATACTTCAGGCTCTCTCCTACCAGCCTCATGCTACAATTTCCAAGATAAACAAAGCAAAAATTTAATTAACAAAAAAAACAACAAGCATGGCCAAATATAAACATCGACCGAGAGAGTGAGAGAGAGTGAGCGAAAGGCACAGAACATGAAAGAAAAATTTTCATTAAATTAGTACAACAAAAACTAACCACAAAAATGGGACCCACAAGGTGAGTTGGAGTGGCAATAATAATAATCATAAAACTGTGGGCCATGCAGGCAACAGGATCTCAACAGGACCCGGGGGCCAGACAAAAGGACACGAAAATATTTGCCTTCACGCACATGTTGATAAATTAGCAAGACACAAAAAAGCTGGAGAATTAGGGGGTCTGGTTTGGATGAAATATAAGAGGCCCTCGTTTGTCTGGCTACGCTGGAAATTTACACAATTTCATCAAGGCAATTAATCGCCCAAGTGTCATAATGTCACTCCACCCAGCTCAAGTCTCTATCCGAGAATTGTGGAGCGAAGGGCGGGAGGGATTTGAATGGATGTACTCGAACCACAAGACACGCACAAATGTTATTAATGTGTATTTTGCACTCTTGCCTTTCCATCTCGCCTGCACAGACAGAAAAAATTACTTAGCTTACTTATTTTAATATTTAAGATCATTTATAAAGTTTAAAGTTTAAATTCGGACATAATATTTATATTATAAGTGACAAGTGATTTAAAAACTCAAGAGGTTTGGTCTACACAAGGAAAAGCATGTTCCCGTAAAATCGATATGGCCATGTAAGTTTCAGGTCATGCAAAACCCATATCGTTATTACATGAAATACTCTTTTCGACCAGGTCAAATTTACTTGGCCTCATACCAATTAAAAATTGATCTTAAATAATGCAAAATCGATCTACGTTTATTTCGATTTTTATTACGTTTCATATCGATTTCTTTTTGGGTGTAGTTTGTGTTTTCAGAATGGTATTTTATTTATTTAAAAAATAAAGACATTCCAATCGACTAGATTTCAGTTTCTGTGTAACGACTTTAGGTTCTTCCACTCACATTACTAATTATGCTGATGATAATGAAGTTTATCTAGCAGCCGCAACAAGCAGCAAAATATGTGGGTATAGAAAAGAGCAAAGTTGGGCGGTTGGGGTCAAAGGACACCCCAGGATACCAACCACGAAAACAATAACAAAACCAACAATAGCAGGGGCAGCAACAGCCGCACGTTACCTGCAGGGATTAATTAAGCAAAGCGAATAATTTGATACCCACCGCAGCAAAGCTAAAACTTGTCCCTGTGTGCGTTCATGTGGGTTGTATGTGTGTGTGTGTGTGGGTGAGTGCGTTTAAGGAGGTTTTTCTCATTATTTAAGTTCACTGTGGGCTAAAAGTTAGAAAAATATAGAAAAGGTTAAATGGTATATAAGCGTTACCAATGGAAAGAAATTCCAAAAAAAATCTGACGATTTGACTAATAAAATTTAATAATAATAAAAAATTAGGATAGGGTTTAATTCTCTTTCAAAGGTGTGTAAAAGTATGTTTTAAAAAATATAACGTTGTTTTTGGAAATATTTTGTAGATACAACATTTTTGTAGCATACTTTTAGACACCTTCAGTCGAGGTATCTAAACTTATATTGACAAAACCTTCTTTTAAATAAATAAAATATAATTACGTAAAGTATTTCAATAATTAAACAATTTAAATTTAATAAGAATAAACTTGTGTGTTTTACCAAGGTAGCGTTATTATTCTTTCGAACCCTAAGAGCCATTGCGAACTAAATAGCATTTAGAGACTGCAAATGGCTGCTCTATCCCTCCATTGCCGTGGCTTAAGTCGTTTGCCAGGGAAACTTAATTTAAGTTTTGCCATTAATCACCAGCAAGCTGAAAATTAACCCCACTAATTCGGTTTGGTTTTGCATCTTATATTTTCAGATCGGACTTGGAACACTTGCGCTCGGTTTTCATGGCGGTGGAGAACGGGGATCTCGGCATGCTGAAGTCGCTGGGAATCAAGGACTCGGAGCTCGGTGATGTAAAGTTCTTCTTGGAGAAGCTGGTCAACACCGGCTTCCTCGACTGAGTAGCGCCAGATCCGGCTTCTGGATTTTATTACGCACACGCACAGCCCATCAATCCTAATTTCTATTCGTATTTGGGGACGCCCTACGATAATTACAATTATTAAGTGCGAATTACACAGATACACACGTACCTACACTCATTGTCCGCCTACAAAAGAACACACACACACACCCCACTCCATTTCAGCCAAAAGATATTTTCTCAAACTCTATTTTTGAGTATAATTTTGCTTTCCAAAAGACCTTTTTAATCAATTTTTAAGTTTATTTATTTTCATTTTCCAAACACTTTTATAGAAAAACAAAAATCAAGCAAAACAAAAACTAAAAAAAATTGCAAAAGTCCACGAAAAAGCTACAAAAAAATAAAGGCGCGAAGAGAAAATACAAATACATATGCAAGAACAACCAAAATTTCGATCACAAATCGGCTTCTATCTACCGAAAATCAAATCTCAAGCTTTCTCCCAACTTTCTGCGCTCTTTCCTAGACTTTTATTATGTGTTGCGTTTCTATCGCGATCTATATTTATTTTGAGAAAATCTATGCGCAAATTTCAGAACATTGCAGAAAAAACTTCATTAGCAGTAGACAAAAAATAAAATGTGGAAGCAGGATCGTTTGGCAAAAAGTTAAAAAGAGAGAAAAGAAAAAACAAAAAATTAAAAAAGAAAATATCAATGTTTATATAACGAACTTTTTCTGAAACATATAAATGTATACATATATTGAACATTTTTATTGATGTATATGTAAAGTGTTTCAAGGCTTCTTAGATCCGTCACTTATGGTATTCACACTAAAGTCCCTAAAGAACAATGAATGCAAAACCGCAACCGAGGCTATCAGTAAAGAACCTTCCAACCATTTTCTTACGTACTAACCCAGTACACTTATCTTCTTTCGATAACCGTCTATTAATTATATACTATAAAATACGGAATACTTGTTTAGTTCTAGTCAGTAAATGTAGCGAAAGCCCTGCAGCTATTGTTGTTTCCAGTAGAAGAAAATCTTCAATGTTTCAGATATTACAAATAAATCAATTAATAAGCTAAACACACGTTATCATAGGAACTAAAATATCTATGTCGAGCTACTGTGCAGAAGTAAATTAATTGGTTTTGAGTTGCATAATTCACGGAACGTTTTGGGTGTCTAAAAAAATATCAATGAGAGATCTCAAGTTATATATTCAAAACAAAGTAATTATAAAGCCTAATCTTAATTTGAAAATAATACACACAACTTTACTCAACTCTCAACATAAATATATTTCTTAGAAGAAAAAAAAACACACAAAAGCAAATTGTAACCAAAATGAGATTCTCACTTTTTGAGGGCCAGTTTCACTTTGCCAAAGAACAAAAACTGACCCAAACAATTTGGAATATTATCTAAGCAGACCCAGAAACTGGCCCTCAAAATTCAAAAAACACCTTACTAACTAGTCTAAGAATTCTCTAATTCAAACATTCTTTAAACGGAGCACGGAATTGTTGACCAGATAGCGTGACAAGTAACTAAAACGAATAGAAATCGAAGGAGAAATGGAGAACCCAACGTTAAAGGAAATTTCTTAAGATTAAACCGAAAAATAATGGAGTTATAAGTACCTTGAATTAGCTGATAGATCATACTACAACTACAGCAAAAGTAAACTAAAATTATTTATTTAAATAAAAAGAAACCAAATCATTTTAATTATATAGTCGTCTATTTAAAATATATATTAATGAATAAATATTTATTCGAAAGAAACCTAAACAAGTCAAGAGTAATATTAAAAGAATGATAATGAAGAGAAACTGATCCATTGAACTATATATATATATACATGTGTATATGATAAAAAAAAAGGAAGTGAGGAAATGCCCCATGTAAATAAAGGAGACAAACTACGTATTCCATAATCGATGCAAATGAAATGGATAAACCATCCAAGAAAAATAAAAACAACAAAGTGATAATTTGTTTTCTGGGTTCCATCAAAACATATTCGCCTGTAAATTTTAAATAATTTAAATATCTACAAAAAATCTTGAAAATCTAAAAAAAAAGTTTTTTCTCTGTGAATATTTTTTAAAAAATTTAATATACAAATGCTATATACAAAACATAGACATTTCTTAATTATAAGCCACTGAACTTATATCGCATACATATCAGCAGATCTCTTGCAAAAGAAGAAACAAAACTGCAAAAGTTACAAACACACAAGAATCTATGAAACACAAAATATATGCAACATATCAATTAACAAAAACATATCAAATATGAAGACAAAAATAAAGTTGAAATAACGTTAAGAAAATTATATTTAAAGATATATATGGGTAAACACACCAAAGTTAATTTTAAAAACCATATTTATTTATTTTAATTTAAAATCTTGTGTTTTATTCGATCTTATTTATCTTAATTGTTACTTGTTTCAGGGTTTTAACACCAAAACTGACCCATTGAACTCTTAAAACGCTGAAACAATTCAACAATATACAACAAAAACGAGTTAAGGAATACAAAAACAAGAAACAAGCTTCATAACATTTAATTTGACAGTAATTTAAGTAAGGATTTTTTTAAAAATTGGTATATGAGTTGCCAGACATTATACGAACTAACAAAACCACCAATAAACAAAATACGCAAGAAATAGTTGAAATATATTTAAATGAAACGAGTAAACGAAACATATCAGTTACTGAAAAATCGTAGCGAACAAAATACTCCAGCAACAAGAGACAAATTGCTCTTCAAAAATCAAACAAAAAAATGCTATATAAAAATATTTGCAATACGAAAAACATTTAAAGTTTGAATTAAATATAAATGAAAGAACTCGAGTTTTATGATGAAAAACACACTACAAGAAAAACGAATCTATGTGTAATTGCATTACAATTAGAATTGCAGAAAAACCATACAGCAAGAGACGAAAAGAAATTTAAATAAAATTTTTAACATTCCAATGATGCTATTTCTTTGGTGTGCTGTTTTAAAAACGAATTATCATGTGTGTGTTTTAATAAATGGAAAAGGGGTTTTTAACTCTAGATTATAATTAATATAAGATTACATTCCATTTCCCTTTCCTTAATCAAACGTTAAATTTATAACCAATTAATTTCTTCAAGATTCGTATCGCTCAATTTGTTAACGACCTTATCAAACTATTTTAAGGAATGGGCATTTTTCGAATTTCTTTCTTTGATAGTTCTTTTCCAACTCTATACCTTAACAATTGTAATGTACGGTTATCACTCTAATGCATTAATTAATTGAAGGAATTTCAGGCGGTCGACAGTCGTAAGCTATCTCAGTCCAAGTTATACACGGGCGATAAGATATTAGCTCTGTCTCACTTGCACTCGCAGCCGTCAAGAACTTCTCCATAATTACTTTCGCTGAGGGAGAGTGAGAGCGGAGATAGCACGCGCTCTCAGTGCAAATAAAAGCGTATGTTTTCATACCTGGTGTTCTTAGAGAGGTAATGGGTGTAACAGGCTAAAGGAATCATCTGGTCGTTATTTTATGGTATTCTAAGGTACCTTATCTAAAAGAAATGTCCTTAAGTCTAACAGAACGTTATAATTCCCAAAATGTTCTAGCATCGCATGATAATATTAAATATTATATTAAATATTTTTTTCTAATTAATGACCAGTGGTTATGGCAGCTCTATAACCTTTGTTTAATTTTAATAATACATTTTTAATAGTAAGAGGTATCCTGTGTTCCACAGGCTCCACCAAAGAGCTCCTACTTGTTATACTACTTGATATTCTAATCAGCCAGTAGATTTGTTTTGTTGTTTTTGATAGCCTTCGTAGTATTTGCTCTTGATTAGCTGAGAACCCAGAAAGGCGGCGAAAACCCTCGGCTCGCCTTAGTCGTGTTTAAATTGGAAGCGCATGCGGTTGTCGGTGCTCTCGGTTCTCGATCCTCCATTATCGGTGGCTCTGAGGTGCCATTAAGACCCCTCAAGTGTTTCCGGGTCTTTTCTATTAATTGCATTTTCTGCAACCGCTATTGTGCCTTTCTTGAAAAGTAGATTTTCCAAACTAAATCAAATACCCTGTGAATATTCCTTGCTGCCCAAGAGTATGCAACAGTGTTGAGTGTCTATCAGTGATTTGATTTGATCAGCCAAATAAAAACCAAAATAATGCATGATCCCAGCGATTACGACTCAGTTTATAGCGAGGAGGACTTTCTGGACACCGTCCGAGGAGCCGAAACACCCCCGCTGATGGACTACGAAGAATTCCGCGTGAAGACTATGGGTGAGTCTGCCTGTCGTCTTGGCCATGGCCAAAATATTTCTTCCTTATCTAGTGTTTGTTGTAGGCTTTAAAAAGCGAAACTTTTTTCTTGATATGAGACTCAAGATAAAATGCCACTGCGGCGAAACTTTGGTATACAGAAGAAAAGTTTGAAAAAAATAATAAAAGGTGCGGAAATTTGAATGGGGTAAAATAAGGAAACACCTTTGGTGTTGTAAAACTTCAAAACTTTTTCTGCCAAGCCCTTGAAGAATTTTATTCTATCAACTCACTGAGCCATTTTAAAATTATTTTTGGAATTTTTCTTAAATCATATACTTTTTAAAACCCCTTTAAAACGTTTTTCCGCCACTCCTACTTCTTGCCAGCCTGGGCCTTCTTCTTCTCCTCTGGCTTGGGCACCAGTTTTAGGCGGATCATCTCCTCGAGAAGTGTGGTCCCCAGATGACAGGGATTGGCGGTCATGCGGCAGCCGGCCTTCTCCAGGGCGGCCACCTTGTCCTTGGCCGCCCCCTTGCCGCCCGAAATGATGGCGCCAGCGTGACCCATTCGGCGTCCCGGTGGAGCAGTCTGACCGGCGATGAACCCAACCACTGGCTTGGCCTCGCATCCTGTATTGTGCTCCTTGAGATATTCGGCGGCCTCCTCCTCCGCCGATCCACCGATCTCACCGATCATAATGATGCCCTTGATCTCCTTGTCGGGCAGAAAGACCTTGAGGGCGTCTATAAAGCTCGTTCCGTTGAAGGGATCGCCGCCCAGGCCAATGCAAAGGGCCTGACCCAAGCCCACATTGGTGGTCTGATGCACCGATTCGTAGGTCAAAGTTCCCGACCTGGAGACAATGCCCACCACTCCGCGCTTGTGAATGTGGCCCGGCATTATGCCAATCTTGCACTGATCCGGCGAGATGATGCCCGGGCAGTTGGGTCCCAGCAGGCGGGACTTCTCCTGGCACTTCAGCATCTGCGAAATCCTCACCATATCCGCCTGGGGAATGCCCTCGGTGATGGCCACAATCAGGCCAATCTCACTCTCGATGGCCGAGCAAATTCCCTCGGCAGCCGAGGGCGGCGGTATGAAGATCACCGTGGCATCTGGCTTCACTTTCTCAACCGCCTCGGCCACCGACTTAAAAACGGGCTTCTTCAGATGCTCCGTACCGCCCTTTTTGGGATTCACACCGCCCACAATATTGGTGCCATACTTGAGGGACTCCTCGGAGTGAAAAGTGGCCTGTTTGCCCGTGAATCCCTGCACTAAAACCTTGGTTTCCTTGTTGATCTTCAGATTGCAGATGGTTTTGCCGTAGTCCGCCTTGCCGCGTCGCAAAATCTGGGGCGGAATCGCCCGCAGGAACATCTTACATCCGGGATTCAGGGACATTTTATCCGTCTCGGGATTTGAACTCTTTTTTTTTTGTGCCGGAAAATGTAATTTTTTGGGCTTGATTTCGAGAAGAGCTCTTACCGAAAGTGTTTTCAGAATGGTAGGTGTTTCAACAAAGAAATTTATAACAACGTCTGCTTGGTTTGCTAGCATTTTCTGGGTTCTTTCCAGAATTATAATATTTTTATTTAAATTTTAATTAATTATTTTAGGGTGTAAGGTAATTCATTAACTTTCTTACATTACTAAATCTATTTAGTCAAGTTTACCAACTTTTAAAAAATCCCCTCGTTTTTAATTTTAAAACAAGAGAGAACGCTATAGTCGCGTTGGTGTCCCGACTATATAATACCCGTCACTCAGCTAAAGGGAGGGCGAACGCTGTAGTCGGGTTGGTGTCCCGACTATCTAATAAACGTAACTCAGCTAAAGGGAGTGCGAGGGAGATAAAAACTTTGATCAGGCATAAGTTTTAAACGAATGGTCCGATTTAAAAAATTTCTTCTACATTTCGATAGGTATTGATAAACACAACAAAACTGCATTCCTACTTTTCCGAAATATTAAAATTTTTAAAATCGTATATAAGCTATTGTGGGCGTTAGAGGGGGCGTGGCACCTTTTTGAAATAAACTTGCGCTGCGTAGGAACTCCTAGAATCTTTATGCAAAATGCCAGTCTTCTAGCTTTTATAGTTTCCGAAATCTCAGCGTTCATACGGACAGACAGACAGACGGACAGACAGACATGGCTAGATCGACTCGGCTAGTGATCCTGATCAAGAATATATAAACTTTATGGGGTCGGGAAAGGCTTCCTTCTATCTGTTACATACTTTTGCACGAATACAATATACCCTTTTACTCTACGAGTAACGGGTATAAAAACTGTTAATTTTTCAAAATTTTATTTGTTTTTTTTTGTTTTAAATGTAATGTTTTTTAAATCAAGAATACAATATTACATTTGTCGAACCATGTAAGTTTCTTGAGAACATTACAATTTTTAAGTTTTAATACTTGTTCAATAGAACAGTTTAACTTAACTAAGATTTAACAAAAATGTAATTTTTGGATGTTAGTTTAAAAACCAAGGTCTTGTTTTTGCAAATGATTTTGTGCTCAGCCCTTCAATTAATTCCGATTCGATTTCAATTGAATTCCAATAGGGGCTCATCCTCTCTCTCTCTCTCTCATTCTCTCTGAGCGACGAAACAGCTGGAATGGAACGTTTTGAGGCGCGCTTTGACGCTCTCTCTCCAGTTGGACAGCAGCCCGTTCCAATAAGATCACCGTTCGAAGAGAGCGCACTATGGGGCATTTGACCACTTTTGTTGGCCAAAACCCATTTTTTAAAAGTCGTTAAAACAAAAAATGTTGTTTAAGGATGTGTTAACAGAAGATCATTTAACAATGTTACGTTTACAGGAATCCGATAGAAGTCGCCTCTGTTAAGGTAGAAGCTGTTAAATCAGCTGTTCAAAATGCAATTCTCCGGCTGTTGTATTTTGACGTTTCGCTTGCAGTTTTAAAGTGCTTTAAATTTGAGTTTTTAAGCAATCTAAGTAAACTTTTTGGATTGGATTAGAAGGATTGCGCTGTGTACTAAGCATTTGTTTTGTTAAACGACAAAAATCAAGCGGTTTTTTCTTATAAATGTGTGTTAAAGGGAGTGGTCTAAAAAGTAAATTTTTGTAAGAAAACAAAATTCAAATGGAGCAACAAAGTGAGTCCAGCGGAGTCCACTTCTGAAACCTATTGGGATTTGTAGATTATTTAATTGTTGTTAAAATGTATATGGTCAGAATCGTTACTTATTGCCACTTTTTCAGTAATTTGACTTTTTAGACCATAACCTCAAATTTCACACACTCCTATCGTTTGCACTGGTGGCTAAGGAAGTAAGGACTTTTCTGGCTTTAAATTATTATCAAAATAGAGTAGAATTACTTAGCTTTGTTTTTAACTAGCTTAAGTGAACTTTAGCGGCTTTAAAACGAAAGTTCCGGTACAACTTAAACAAAAAGTCGTTCAAATGTAAAGTAAATTCTTTCCTTTGCCCTTTTTTTTGAGAACTTTAGGATATAGTCGTCCGATTTGTAAGAAACTTTTAATATTGTTATAAAAACATTAATAATTGATATTTTAAAGTACATTTCATGTCAATATCTTTTGAATTGGCCGAGTTATTAATTTCTGCCAACAAAAGTGGTCAAATGCCCCATGGTGGAGCGACTGAGTGTCTATATGTTTTCCCGATCGCGTTTCAGATCGCTTTTGGACCTCGGAGTGGAAAGACTTAAAACGCGCCGGAAAAACGACATGTAGTTTATAGTTTTTTATGCGCGCCCGTCGTTTTAAGCCGAGAAGAGAAGAAGTAACAAAAGAAATCCCGAATTGGCTGCCAAAAGTGCGGGTTCTGAAAGATTAATAACCAGAAAAGGCAGTTAATTGAAGAGTGCAAAGAAAGTGGCCACCAAATAGTGAGCAGATAATAAAGAAAAGCAAAAAAAAAAGTTGACGCAAGTTCAAGGTGTAGAATTTGTGCGTGTGTGAGTGTGCCACAAGTTGTTTAAACAAAAGTGCAGAAATAATAATAAATTCGAAGGAATTTCAACAGCAAGTGCAGGAATTCGCATTTAGTGTGCCAAATTTAAGGTTTTACCTTGGGTTTTAATGAGTTTTTCGCTGCTTTTAACTCTTTTTTTCCAACAAACACACACATACACACATTCTTGATTCTTTGACTCACAAATTACCCACGATAGCAACAACAAAACTGTTGTCTGTTCCACTTGCCACACGTTCCATTTCTGGTTTTCGCTTTTTATGCCGCCTGTTCCGGCCATTTCCAACGTTCCCCGTTAACCGGTGTTTGTTTTTTAAAGAGACAGCGAACGAGAGAGAGAGAGAGGGAGAGCGAGCACCTGTGTGATTTGTGGTATCTCATAAGAAATTGATAAAGAAAAAGGGCGAAAAATAAATAAAACAATCAAATAGGTAAACAAGGCAGCTTGTTAAAATTACAAATGGCAGGCAAACAAACAAGAAAACTCATTAAAAGCAGAGGAAAATCCTAACGGTAGTTCCCGCTCTCTTCCCTCTCTCTTTTGCCTCCACGCTTTCTTTTGTTTATTTTCGCCTGCGCGCATGCGCAAAAGTTATTTGTTATTTGTTTGTTTGTTTGTTGGTGGGAAAATCAACACAATGTCTTATAAGAAAGCAAACAAAGCAGGTGTCAACTTAAATTTTCGGCATTTTGCAATACGTATTTAATTTTCTAGAATTTCTTGGCACACCTTCGACTTTTAGCAATTAAAGCGAAGTATTACGAAACGAAGCGGTAAACAAAACAAAAAGGTGCGAAAGTGGTAAAAAACGGAATGCGGCGATATCAGTTGCCATTCCACGAATCAAATCAATCAAACCGAAACGAATAACCCGAATTGTGCTCCATGTGATACAACGAGATTTTAAAATTCAATTCGTTGCGACCTTGAAAAGCATAGGTTTTATGTTTTAACTTTTATCGAAATCGAACCAATTCGCTACTGGGATTAAGCGAACTAAGGATTATTACCACGAATATGGAACCCGGAATTTTAATTGGTAAGACTGATATTATAATTTTTGTTGGCTTTATTTAAAAGGGAAAATATTTTCTTAATTTTACGAGTTTAACAATAATAGCCTGTTGTTCCATTAAAAAGTCTAGATCTTATTAAAAATGTGTTGACTTTAGGACCTTGAAAAGTTGGAATTTTGAAACACTTGAGGTTTATTTGAGTTCGAAAAGTTTGGAATTAAAAAGTTTTTATGGATTTGATTCTTGTATAAGAAATTCTGTTCTGTTTTGCATTCCCAATTCGTTGAAAAATTTTAAAACAGCGCCATGAAAAACGATCTAGATAATATTTTAAGTTTCCGTTATGATTGCCAGTCCAATTTTCCAGCTTAAAAGTGAAGACGAAACGCTATTTGGAAATTATTCTGTATTCATTTATTCCCACACATGTTCAGAGATAATTACAAAAAACTCCACAGATGATCCTACAGCACCCCCTTCTCCGAAAATTAACCCCATTGAGGGGAAAGCCATTATTCCGAGTCTCAGAGCTCGTCCCCCCCATTTCACATTGCTGAGATAATTTCCATGCTTTCTTCAGCTGCCAAGACCGACTTAAAAAACGGAGACAAACCGACGACCACATGTTGCCCGTAGTCACATAAATATCTTGCACTCACTGGGAAAATTTTATTATGCCTTAGAAAAACTTTAATTTAAATTTTTTAAGAGTTTTTGGCTATCAGAGTAAAAATAAATAAAAATAAGAACACATTAAAAAGTTTTAATTTTGTTTAAATAGAAAACATAAAAAAA
>JBAMCJ010004558.1:0-143369 GCA_037075205.1 Drosophila prostipennis | reverse complement strand
TGTTCCTGATTGGGTTTTCCTCTTTTCGTTTCAACGTCCCAAATGACCTTCAGAGGTGGTAAAACACAAAAATTCATAGCTGAAAATTGCAGCCAAACAAGGGTTTTCCTTGAAGCGGTCAAAATAATAATTTCTTTTATCTGATTGCTTAGGGGAAAAACATTGAAACGCAAAGACTGATTGTCGAATAAAAGCTTGTTTATTATACCCGTTACTCGTAGAGTAAAAGGGTATATTGTATTCGTGCAAAAGTATGTAACAGCTAGAAGGAAGCATTTCCGACCCCATAAAGTATATATATTCTTGCTCAGGATCACTAGCCGAGTCGATCTAGCCATGTCTGTCTGTCCGTCTGTCCGTCCGTATGAACGCTGAGATCTCGGAAACTATAAAAGCTAGAGGATTGGTATTTGGCATGAAGGTTCTTGGAGTTCCTACGCAGCGCAAGTTTGTTTCAAGAAGGTGCCACGCCCCCTCTAACGCCCACAATCGCTTATATACGATTTTAAAAATTTAAATATTTCGGAAAATTAAAAATGCAGATTTGTTGTGCCTATCAATACCTATCGAAAAGTAGAAGAAATTTTTTAAATCGGACCATTCGCTAAAAAGTTATGGCTTATCAAAGTTTATATCTCCATCTCCCTCGCACTCCCTTTAGCCGAGTGACGGGTATTAGATAGTCGGGACACCAACCCGACTATAGCGTTCTCTCTTGTTTTTACTTTAATTTTTCAGCGGTTTTCGCACTTATTTTATTATTTTATTAAAAAAAAATTATTGGAATTTCTTTTTTTTTTTTAGAATCATACAAAAATACCTTTTAACAAGGTAAAAATTAAGTGACGATCGCGCCCTCAACATACAAAAGTTCTGACATCAAATTCGACTATGTATATATGTAAATACATCTTTTAAAATATTCTCATTCATATCACTCGTTATGATCGGACCATAAGAGCACGGACCTTCGCACACTCTCTTAGTGCGGTTCGTCACTACGTGGACTACCGTCCACAGAGATTTAAAAGACCATTTGGTTGAAACTATTTTCCCAATATTTTGGAAATCAATCTCTGTGTTAGTTAGCTAAAACTTCAACAGTTCCTTGTGGGTATGGATATGATAGCACAGGTTATCCGTACATACAACACATGGTTTTTTTAAAACTTTCATGACATCTGTAGGTTAGTACAAGTAGTGATCATGGTCGCGGAATTGGTTGCGCTCATGGTCGCAGCCGTAAGTGAAAGGTCGATGAGTCAGGATGCAGTAAGCTCAGCAAAATGGTTAAAATCGCAGATAGAAACGACAGAACAAAAATTTGACAACGCTCCATTATTAAGGAAAAATGGTATTGTAAAAATCATGGGCTTCTGCGACAAGGAGCTTTAATACCATTTGTAGATCAAAAGATTGGTGACCAATAAATAAATTGTCAATAGATTGTTAAGAATATGTTCTATTGCACTTTATACCGCTACCACCGCAAGTAAGTTTACAACTATTTTTCCCCTAGTACAGGGCAAGGATAGTTAAAAAAGTTTGTTAACATTGTGCAACGTTTTTTGAGGGCTTTGCAATTGACTTCGAAATGGTAAATAGCCAAAAGAACAGGCTTTCCAATGATACCAGTTTTAATCCGATGGGTATAATAAAGACCCGTTACTCGTAGAGTAAAAGTAAGTTCAGTTTTCTTTGAAAATTAAGAGTTGTTGGGGCAATTATTGAATTTTTGATGAAAATACGCGTAGAGTGCAACCTTTTTTTTCTGAAGCGTGCCGAATGAGAAAATTTTAGAAAGTGTATTTTACCCGTTACTCGTAGAGTTAAAGGGTATATTATATTCGTGCAAAAGTATGTAACGTGGAGAAGAACGCGTCCGACCCCATAAAGTATATATATTCTTGATCAGGATCACTAGCCGAGTCGATCTAGCCATGTCCGTCTGTCTATCTGTATGAACGCTGAGATCTCGGAAACTATAAAAGCTTGGAAGTTGGGATTTACCATGCAAATTCTTGGGGTTCCCACGCAGCGCAAGTTTGTTTAAGCCGAGCGCCACGCCCCCTCTAACGCCCACAATCACCCATAATCGCCCACAAACGATACTAAAATGTGTCTGGCGCACACATTTTTAAAGATTTTGGATAAGTATAAATGCAATTCTGTTGTGTTTAGTTATACCTATCGAAATGTAGAGGAAGTTTTTTAAATCGGACCATTCGTTAAAAAGTTATGCTTGATTAAAGTTTATATATCCATCTCTCTCGCACTCCCTTTAGCCGAGTGACGGGTATTAGATAGTCGGGACACCAACCCGACTGTAGCGTTATCTCTTGTTTTGGTCACAGAAACCTCATCCAACCAAAGACTGTTGCTCTAGTGCATTGATGTACGTATAAAACAACGGATTTTGGTTAGAAAACAATTCTTTAACACCACTGACAATGTGTAATCAGAACTTTTGTGCAATGAAGGTGCGATCGTCACAACATTTTACCTCGTTAAGAGGTATTCGGCGGACCCCACAGGTAAATATATTCTTAATCAAGATAACTAGCCATGTCCGTCAGTCTGTCTGCCTGTCCGTATGAACGCTGATAACACTAGTTTACAAAATAATATTCTTGGTGTGCTCCCCAGCAATTGATGGCAAATTCTGTTAGTGTTTGACCCCTAGATCGCGAAAATAGCATTAATTTTTTTTTCGATGGCACAGTTTTTTTTTAAAGATTTTTTAAAGTTCGAAATGTTAAATTTCGGACTTTTTTCGAACTTCTTCTTATATCTCGGCAGATATCCACCCGATTGGGCCAGTTTTAGTTTTATTTTAAAGTCAATAGATCAAAGCTCAACTTTGCCATACAGATCAATATGATTGGATAAGTAATGGCAGCGTAGAAACTTGACAAAGATGAAAAATGTGTTTTTTGGTCGACTGTAAGTCGGCTGTATATATCGTAAAAACTCGAAATAAATCCGTTGAAAAATCATAATGGGTACAAACTTAAAGTTTACATCCTACCGAATAAAACATGCCGGATATGGCCCAAATCCAAGGAAAACTGGATTTATGGTGGATTTTTAAAGTTCGGATTTTTCCACTTTTTTGATTGACAAAGTCCAAATTTAAGATTTATCATAGGCGGCGACATGTAAACAAAAATGAGTGGTGATGGCAGCCGGGTCAAAAAATAGCTAAATCAGATATTTAAAAGCTAGAAATTTATAAAAATGAATTTAATTTTTAAAAATTCTTTAAAAAATATTAAAATTCTTGCGTTATGACTGAGAGTATTTTTAATAAGTAATATCCATCTGGACAATTCATTCTTAAAAAGTAGCTAACCTTAACTTTACAAAAGCATGCTCTTTTTAATAAGTACTGCCTTATCAATAAAGAAGGTGCTGCATTTGCCCACTTGTTGTCCATATTTCCAGGACTTAAATATCGATTTATCACCTCACTATCAAAGGGTCGAAATTTATTATTCATAATAAATTTACCACACACATTGCAAAAAGTGTTTGGACCATTTAAACAAGTGTATTCTTTTATCTTGTTCATTATTTTCTTATTTTTTTCTCTAATACGTACTCTTTTTTTCGTTTTTGATAAGGCAGTACTTATTAAAAAGAGCATGCTTTTGTAAAGTTAAGGTTAGCTACTTTTTAAGAATGAATTGTCCAGATGGATATTACTTATTAAAAATACTCTCAGTCATAACGCAAGAATTTTAATATTTTTTAAAGAATTTTTAAAAATTAAATTCATTTTTATAAATTTCTAGCTTTTAAATATCTGATTTAGCTATTTTTTGACCCGGCTGCCATCACCACTCATTTTTGTTTACATGTCGCCGCCTATGATAAATCTTAAATTTGGACTTTGTCAATCGAAAAAAGTGGAAAAATCCGAACTTTAAAAATCCACCATAAATCCAGTTTTCCTTGGATTTGGGCCATATCCGGCATGTTTTATTCGGTAGGATGTAAACTTTAAGTTTGTACCCATTATGATTTTTCAACGGATTTATTTCGAGTTTTTACGATATATACAGCCGACTTACAGTCGACCAAAAAACACATTTTTCATCTTTGTCAAGTTTCTACGCTGCCATTACTTATCCAATCATATTGATCTGTATGGCAAAGTTGAGCTTTGATCTATTGACTTTAAAATAAAACTAAAACTGGCCCAATCGGGTGGATATCTGCCGAGATATAAGAAGAAGTTCGAAAAAAGTCCGAAATTTAACATTTCGAACTTTAAAAAATCTTTAAAAAAAAACTGTGCCATCGAAAAAAAAATTAATGCTATTTTCGCGATCTAGGGGTCAAACACTAACAGAATTTGCCATCAATTGCTGGGGAGCATTTTGGCTGTAAACTAGTGTAATACCCATGCATTTTAAAAACTCTCATATTTATACAAACGTGGTTTCAGATCTTAATTGTCCCATTAAAATAATTTTTTATATTTCTACATACATATATATTTGTTTTTTTTTTTGTTTTGTGAATGTGCGCTGGACGCCACCTGACTAACTTGAACAGCAATCACAACGGTGAAGTCAATTAATTGATTCAATATAGGAGGAAATTGAAAGAAAAACATTTAGAAAAAAACGGCGGACATTGGTCAGTGGCACTGCATTCGATTGGCAGCCCAACTTTCGTTTGAGGCCTTTGTCCGTGTGGGTTGTGTAAAAACGATAAGTGCAAAATTTAATTAAATTTCATTTCAGGCGCAAAAAACCCTAGAGAAGTAGAGCATCGCACAGGAGCTCGCATTGAAGTCCGTTACAAGCGAAATGCATTAAGCCCACGAGTTTTAATTAAATTATTATTAATCTCATTTGACTGCGTGCGTGTGTGGGTAAGACCGCCCACACCTGACTTTACCTGATAAAAAACGTGAAATTACATTTCATAAATAAACAAACCGAAATAAAGGAAAAATCAAGAGGCAAAAAACTTTGACATGTCCCACAAAATATTCCTATCTGTGCCAAAAAGTTAACTGCCTGTGGTTGGCGGTTAGTGGGTGGTGGGTGGTGGTAAAGGCTGCCGAACCGGTTGACAGGCAAAATTAGGTCGTCGTCTGAATTTTGAATGAACTCTAATTGTCATGAAATGCGGCTAAAGTTGTCAATATAACCGATTGCCACCAATTCAGAGCCCTGCCCCACACCGCCCCAATATCTACTGCACAATCCACTCATTATCGATTCGGATTATGTAAATCGTCATTGGTCCAGTCCATAATCAATTTGCCTTTACATTGACAATAATTTTTGGTTGATAACTTATTTGGGGGTGGATAAAAGCTTTTAGCAGGAGTTACTATAATGGAGACCTCAATAAAAGTTCAAAGGAATTTGGCAACATTTGTCTTTTTAATAAGACGTTTTGATATACGAGACTATAATTATATAATTAATTATAATTAATTTATACAATTTTAGTAGGGTAAGAATTTCTGAACTGCGCAAATGAATACTTAGATTTTCTTCAAACTCGGGTAAGAACTTAAAAACTTTTCTGAAACTTCAAATTAGTATATCTCGGGAACAGCTTAGAGGAACAACGTACAACTTTACACGATTTTAAATGTGTTCTAGGGGAATTAGGAAAATATTTTCTTAAATTTTTTGTTGGTTAAAAAGTATGAATTTTATTTAATTTGAAATTTTCTATCGCGGTTTTGAAAGTGTTCTTCATCCTATATAATCAGCTCAACTATCCAAGATTGTCCATCTCATAACCAACTTAATTTACCCGAAGAAACATTTTTGTTCCTTTTCATCATTTCCAAGATATCTAATTCTTAATGCTTGTACAATTCTTAGATGTTTAAGCTGAAAGTTTGCACAACTCAATTACTCACTGATATTATTCACATATGTTATTGTCATAGAAATCGATGGATTTTCTTATTGTTTAGAAGGTAGGCTTTGAAATTTGGGGAATTCTTACCCAGCAGAGTTGTGCCTTTAAGCATTATCATTACTTTTTCATTATCATTAAAAAATGTAATGCTAGTGAAATCAGTTTACATTATCATTATAAAAAGTAATGCTTTTAATGCATTACTTTTGACAAATATAATGATAATGAAAATTCAATTCATTATTCTTGACAAATATAATGCTAATGAAAATTCAATCCATTACTTTTGAGAAAAGTAATGCTAGTGAAAAATATTTCATTACTTTTGAGAAAAAGTAATGCCAATGATATTTTTTCATTACCATTAATAATGATAATGAAAAAATTTTCATTAAAAAAATCATTAAATATGTTTTAACTTTATTTTTTTTGACAAAGTATTGCAACCGCAAACCATGTCTTCATGCAAATAGGCCTGAAGATTTCGCGATTTCACTTTTATCATTTTTTTGCATTAGTTACGAGTTCATGCTTAACATACAAAACTTCTTAGTGCCAGTGCTGAAGAAGTCGCGGTCCATGAAGGAAAATTTGCTTTTAACGTTTTTCGAGTTTAGGACCGCTGTACTATGCAGTTGCCGAAAATTTCTTGGTGGTAGTTCTTCAGAATTCGCGGTCCATGGAGGAAAAATAGAATTTAACGTTTTTTGAGTTATGAACCGCTGTGCCATTGAGGTTGTCTTCAACCAATGTGGCCCGAAGATTTCGCGGATTGATTTCGATGGCACAGCGGTTCATAACTCAAAAAACGTTAAATTCTATTTTTCCTCCATGGACCGCGAATTCTGAAGAACTACCACCAAGAAATTTTCGGCAACTGCATAGTACAGCGGTCCTAAACTCGAAAAACGTTAAAAGCAAATTTTCCTTCATGGACCGCGACTTCTTCAGCACTGGCACTAAGAAGTTTTGTATGTTAAGCATGAACTCGTAACTAATGCAAAAAAATGATAAAAGTGAAATCGCGAAATCTTCAGGCCTATTTGCATGAAGACATGGTTTGCGGTTGCAATACTTTGTCAAAAAAAATAAAGTTAAAACATATTTAATGATTTTTTTAATGAAAATTTTTTCATTATCTTTATTAATGGTAATGAAAAAATATCATTGGCATTACTTTTTCTCAAAAGTAATGAAATATTTTTCACTAGCATTACTTTTCTCAAAAGTAATGGATTGAATTTTCATTAGCATTATATTTGTCAAAAATAATGAATTGAATTTTCATTATCATTATATTTGTCAAAAGTAATGCATTAAAAGCATTACTTTTTATAATGATAATGTAAACTGATTTCACTAGCATTACAATGCTTTAATGCTAATGAAATTGCTAATTCATTACCAATCTAATGCATTAGTCACAACTCTGTTACCCAGTATAGAAAACAAATTGTAAAATCGGACCCAAGTAAAATGTGTTTATTATGGTTCTATAAAAACTTGGCAATTTAAGGACATTTTAAAAATATAGTCCCTACACTAAGATTAAATCTCCATATTTATAGTTAAAACCCATATAATCAAAATACCCTTTTCCGTTTAGTCACACTTGTTGAGCAATCCACTAATACCTACCCCTTGCTTACCCACTTCCTATCTCCCAGCATTTCAATTTATCTCAACCTCTCTGTGAATCATTCACCTTTCATAAGCTTTAAGTCCTTAGGAAACATTTAAATGTAAATCTATTTGAGTTGGCCTCTTCCAGTGGCTTAGTGGTTGCTAACTGAAATGGCCAAAGCCGTTCTCGAGCAAGAAAACGGCAAGTTCATTTAACTAATAGCCAACAATTTATAACTAGCTTGGTAACCTCCATCCTCCGCCGCTACAAAAAGCTGGCGACGACATACAACTAATGGCCTTTACCCACCTGAACCGAAGCCTCGCCCCCCGATTCCTGGGCAGGAAAACTAATCCGCTTAATGTTTTGCCTATCTCCTAAAATATGACCAGCTCTGTCCAGGACCTGCAGGATACGACAGCCTCCTTATGTCTTATGTGTGTGTGCTGGAACTTGCTTCCACTATTGATAAGGCAAAAGAACTCCAGAAGGCATGGAGTTGAACTCTGCCTCGTGACAACCGAAATAGACAAGAAAGTGCCGGGTAAAATTGAAATAAAAGTGCCATACAGTGCTTGAAGAAAAGTTTCTTGGAAATAACTTAAATAGCCCCCAAAGACGGTAGCATGTTGATAATGTGATAAGCAGTTCGTGATGGGAAATGCAGAAAATGAGGACCAGAGTCTACATGTGAGCCTGCTAATTAAGTAAATTGGAGGCAAAACTTTTGTCTCTGTGAGACTCAAAAGGCAGAAAACTGCGGGAACAGGAAGACATTAGAACGAACTTAATACCCTTGATGGTTTATAGCATACTCATACATTTTATGTCGTACTTTTAAATTTAAGTTAAACAAACACTTCAAAATCAACAATTACATCTACTCTTGAAAATACATAGACCCGACAGTATGAATAATTTACCTGCTTCCAAAATTGTCCTTGATATATTTTATCTGTAAGTAATGAGACAAAATAAATATAAATTAGTTGAATACAAGAATTTTGTGTTTTGTAAACATTTGGCTATATGTAGTATTGTTTTGGCATAATTTATTTTGCTTCTAAGTACTGACATTTTTAGTTATGACTGGCCAATTTAGCTAATTAAGAAGTTTAACTTGTTTTTCTTAACTCCCGAAAGGAAAAACGATTGTTGGTGACCGTAAGGCTCAAGAATGTATGGTTCCTTATTCTGTTGTATTATTGGAATATTTTAGAAATGTATCAAGTATACTGATATACAGTTTTGCCAAAAAGCAATACAGCCACAAAAATATAACACATCCATAATTTTGTATTTGTTTTAAATATATTTACAGTTAGGGGTTCAGTAAGTATTATATTTTTCTTCGGTATTATTACAAAGGGTATAATGATTTCAGTCAGAAGTATTGCAACGCAGTGAAGACGACATTTCCGACCCCATATGTACAATGTACATATGTATTCTTGATCAGCATCTAGCCATGTCCGTTTAGCCCTCCTTTTTTCCGTTTTGTAAAAGTGTAAATTTACATTTTCCTAGGGTTAGTAATACCAATAAAAAAAAAATGTTTTAAATTATACCATTTATTAAGAAGTTAAGTCCATTCATACTCTTAAAATGTATGCTTCAAGAAATGTTTAAACAACTTATCTCATCATTTTCTTGATTGACTACTAAGACCGTAACCCGCTAATCCAGCCCCAAATGTTTCCACATTATGTGCTCACAGACTGGCAAACCCACTTCCGCCGCCCCTTCCCCTGAAAAAGGACACACCACACGCACACCACATTAAAGCTGAGCAGCTGGGAACGCTTATAAGGCTTTAAATGTGGCACGAAAAGCGCGACCCCTAAATTTTCGTTGCATACTGTGCTGCGCCCAGACTCCCAGAGAGGTGTTTTCATACATATGCACGAATGTATATTTCAGGATTTATATATGGGTATATGTTAAAGCTGAAAGTTGAAAGGCTATGAAAGCAAATTAAAAACTTTTTTAGCCCGGAACTGAGGAAAGTCAAAACCAAAAGTGGAATAATATCAGTTGTAGTTTTTGTTGTGGCGACTCTTGCTTTACTGCATTTAGGATATTTATCTTGTGCTGTTGGTTAATGGAAATTTGTTGACTTGGCACAACGGCTCAATAAATACAGCAGATTAAAACGGCAAAGGATAGACACAAATATAAATATATACAATGATGATTTATTTATTTAAGCGAATCGAAGGCAAACTGCATTACGAGTACAAGTGAAAAGAAGACGGAACGATATAGTCTAGTGCATTCTTACCAGAAGGACCTCAAATTTCGAATAATACTGAAATTGGCCAACTTTTAAGGAGAAAAAAAAAGAAAACAGCCATAAAACGTAGCCACAAAACATAAAAATATACAGCTGCGGTTAAAATAGCAGAAGTGATCGCGCCCTTCAGTTTTTAAAAGTTTGTTGTTGTTTTCTTTTTCTTAAAATATACCAAAAGTTAAATGAAAAATTAAATTATTTTTTGAGCGATAGTATTGATTGTGGGTCCGAACCATCGATGTTTCCCTTATTTTAAACCATCGATTGATTTTTTATACCAACCCTAAAATATACCCTTTAAATCTACGAGTAACGGGTATAACAATCACAATGTGTAGCCTGCGCAGAGCTTACAACAACATAATTTGTTCTAAAATTCTCGACTTTAAAAGTACACAGAGAGCATTATTTAAGTAATTTTTTCTTAAATTGAGTATTTTTGTACTGAAAAATTGTTCATGTTCTTGAGTGCAAAATACTAACTATCAGTATAAATTGGTCAACATTTTTTACTCAAACTAAGTACATTTGTGCCTTATTAAGTAACTTTTTCTCAAAATACAAATACTCAATTTCAGAACGTCAGAATTATCTCTGTGTACAGTTTATAAAAGCTAGACGATAAAATGTATAATTTTAGCCCATAATATTATTGCCTTAGACTTAATTTACCTTGTTGTGTAGCAGAGACATTTGTTGTAGCTTTTGCAATTTTTTATTGGTATGTTTTTTAAGATAAACGGCTTCCGATCGTTTCAAAAAAAAAAAAAAAACAACATTTGTGTCTTATTCCAATCCCACAAATCTAACCATTCGAATTTCTGTGCCGAAACATTTACCTAGTTTCAAAATTTGACTTCACTTGTGCACAATCAATTGTGAAGTCAGCTCATGAATATTTATAAATCGGTTTTATATGCATACCAAAAGCTAGTATGTGGCAAAAGCGCCTCAACTTGACCAGCCCACCTTGCCGTATACCACCCCCTCCGATGAAAAGGAACCTCAAAAGCAAATTCAATTAACCCTACAGACCGTAGAGAGCATAAGCAAATACACTCAACCAATACAAATACACCGACCGAGACAGACAAACCAAACTTCCCACTTCCCACTTTCCGGTTCCCCCGCCTGCCCCTGGGAACTCCATTTTGAGCCTCCGTTGGACTAAGGCACGCGCCAACTAGTACCAATCCTCCTCAGAGCCAGTGGCGCCCGAACAGGAATACGGGGAGGCTGACCGACCGCAAGGACACAAAGTAACTAATTATCTCGCCTTAACCCCTTGCCAACAGCTTCCTGCTGTGTTTACTTAGCACCACCCCTTCTAAAGTTCTCCTGCAGCATCATCGCACGTGGCTGGGAAATCGACCCAAAAAGCAGAAAAGAAAACTGGGGAAAATTGAATGCAAACCCGATATGTTTTTCACATTTGAATGGACAATGGGCAGCCAGCCTGGGAAAGGGGAATACAAAAAAAAATGTAAATGAAATGTGTCAAATGCTGACACATGCCGCGCCTGAAACTGGAACTCTTTGGGTTAGGTAAAAAAGCGAATCAAAGGGTTGAGGTGTTGCAGGGTTGCCCGAGGAAACGGAGGGAGCTGCCGCCTAGAACAGGGATCTTGTTCGGGGAAGCGGGAATTTTCACAGCAATCACCGGCTGAATGAATATTTATCGATAACAAACTGAAAGCATCTAACCCCGACCCCCAAGTCAAGCAGCCGAACATCAATTCCATTTCCACTCAACACAACGTCAAACAAGCGAAATTGGGTGAGGCGGGCACTGGCGTTGGAGCAAAGCCTTCCATCGGCTCTGCATCCTCCTGCGAGGACGAGGAAGCCCAAACACTGGCTGGCTGGCCAGACTTTCATCTGCAATCTCGAACCGGGATGGATGGATGGATGCCAGCTATTATTTGGACAGCACTCGTGGCGCGTACACGAAATGAACATGGCCAACTACATCGAGGGGGAGGTGCGGGTCTGATTTAGGAGGATTTTCACGTTGGCAAATGGCACGAGCCATTGAGCTAACGATCGAAATTGTATCTCGCACGCATGTTTTGTATCTGCAACTCTAAGCGCAGCACTGGAAGAAGCTACCCAGGAATATAATTCCAATTTATTACAGATACAATTATTTCTCATGTTTTGCATTTCGATGTCTACTGATAAATGATAAATGTGAAGTGATACTAACTTTAAGGAGACGAAGGAAATTGTCGGCATAGTAACCTGTTCTTTATTGATTGGGGAAATTAGTTGCACTAAGTTGTTGCACTAGTTGCACTAAATTTTGTTATTTTTATGTTGCATACTATTTAATTTTTAACTTTAATGATAACTATTTTCACCTTCGTCCTTTATGAAGTCTATATTCTAACGTTATTTCAAAAAGTTCAAGAAAAGAAAGCCAAAAATTAACTTATATAATTATTTAAAGAAATTACTTAATGATCAAAAATCTTGTGCCGAATTGTGTTTCGAAAGATGATAAGAGATATGATTGGCTAAAATTCGATTTTGATCAATTTTGTGTATCAAAAAACATTGGAGCTATATTTTCAATTTTGTATCCCGATTTTATCCCCAGAGCTATATGATATAGCATTCTGATTAATAAAAAACTAAGAGACTAGTTTGCGTAGAAACGGACGGACAGACGGACATAACTACTGATTATACATTATACTATCTGCAAGGGTATCAAATATACTTGTTTATTGTGAAGTGAAAAAGAAGCTTGCTCAAGCCCATATTGGATTTACATATTAAAGAGATATTGTAAAATAAATATTCGGATTGAAGCAGCTTAAATCAATATTAATTTACATCTAAATCAGGTACTTTTTTCATTCCAGTGCACTAGTGCACACTTCGACAATCGAATCTGAAGTCCCGAACGTTTAACGTCAAATAAAAACCAAGTAAATAATTTAGCAGCCAAGGCAGCACAACGAAGTGCTCGATGCGAAGACGAAGAAAAACTTTAGCGTATTTATTTGCAATTTTCGCATTTTAAGCCGATAAAAGCGGGGCGGTGGGTATGTGTGTATCTTGGCGCGGGAGAGGGGAGGTGGGGCGGTGGGGCGTTTAGGGGTGGTGACCGTATAAAATGACAAGCGTTTGACACAAGCACCGGAATATCCGTCAGTGTGGCGACGAAGCGGACGACACTGCGTCCTGCGACCAGGAGAAGGACAGGGGAGCCGGCGCTCCAGGAAAACGACAGGATGGCGATGATGAGGGCAGAGGGGCGCGGGGCGCGGGGGAAATGTGTGTCCTGCGCGTGCAGTGTTTGCTAGCGTGTTACGGCCACATCCATAATACAAAAGGATGCTCCGGCCAAACCGAGCGAGCATCATTTCCCGATGCCATTTTTAGTTGTGTCTCTCGGTCTCCAACTGTGTGTGTCAACTATTCTAATAGTTCCCGCTTGAGTGGGGTGTGTGTGTGTGTGATTTACAGTTGCGCTGATTGCAAGGATAATGCCAAAGTACTCTCCGCTCTGGCAGGAAGTCTCTGGCGCGCTCTCATTCTCTGCTCGCCAAGGAAGTCCCTGCCAAAGCGGATGTTAACTTAAAGGTATTAAGAAATTGAATCAAAGTGGAAATATTATAAGAAAAAATACGTACTTCTATTCCAGATAGGAAGCGGGAAAATGTATACACCAAGAGAAATTTTGATGTTTTGTTCGATATTTCCATTTCCGTTTTTACTATAATTCATTTTATTTTCACTAAGAAGGAATGGTCTATTTGATTAAAAGTATCCATATCTAAAAAGGTTTTACAAAAATAATTATCATCATCGGAAAAGTTTTTTATAAACTAAGCATCAAAAAAACTTGAACATTAAAGACTTAAAAAAATTATTTTTTTTAAGAAATTTAAAGACTTGGTTCTATATAGTTTGAAATCGTGGAGGCCTCAGGGCTGATGGCCTTATCTTTAATACTTCCTGAGGTTTTGACTTTTTAGAGGATGTTTACAAGCTAGATATACTGTTGATGCAGATAGGAAATATAAATAGAAATATCAAGTACTGAAACAGCGTAATCAATTTAGGTTTAGATTTCTTTCTTGAGTGTAAGGAAGTTGGACGACGGAGCGGAGGGAGAAATTGGAAGTGAAGCAGTGGCGGATGCTGCAGTTGAATTTTCCGTTGCCTAAGTGCCGCTCCGACTTTGAACTATGACGTTGGCTTTTAGTGTATTAAGAAAATGTCAAAGGAGCTGGCAGCTCAAGCTCCAGTCGAAGCTGTACCAGGTGCTTTGCTGCGAATTCGGGGGCTCGGGGGGAGCTAGGGGAACTAGGGGAACTAATACATAATAATGCAATTTTGCCAGGGACAACGGCAATGAGGATGGCGGATTCATTTGGCTTAGGCCAAATGCCAGGAAGAATTTAAAATCTTAAAAGAGAGAAAAGTAATTGAGGAAAGTAAAAAAGCTGAAATGAGGGCAAAAGGCGGTGCTTACAGGATTATAATTTTCTGCAATCATACCAGGCATTCTCTCAAACATAAATGTAGGCAGCATCACCGGCACTCAATAAACAGAATAAACAAAACAGAATATATGTAACCAGGAAAATTCCATAAGCCCAACATAACAATTACAGCCATGTTGGAACACATAAATGTTGTATAAGGCCTGAATCCCAGGGATCCCCGTCGCAGCATCCACCTGTTTGTACATATACACATAATTCAGCCACCTATGTAGAACCACTGGTAGTCCCAAGTGTCCTGCCCTGCACTTAATCTCAATTTGATGCCTACGTATACCCTGTAGTCGAGTAACGAGTAATATGGTAGCATGCCCATAAAGGCTTTTATCAGAACTTTTTTGTATTTCTTTATCACATGCTTACATGGAATTTTCATTTGGAAGTTGTAAAATTGTTAAGTGGAATAATAGGGAATCTTTATAAGCTTAAGTACTGACGCATTCAAAATAATTATTTACCATTACTTTATTGAAGATGCAGTAAACCCTTATTAACAGGTATCTTATATTCTACATTTTTGTCCTCAGCACTCATGGATCTTTTATCGTAGCTCTTCATATGCATTTTTATTTTTGCAATTTATTACTGAGCCCCCACCAAACAGTGAATGTATCCCCTGGCCCCATCCTATAATCGTATATGCCATAAGCGTATTAACGCAATTCAATTTCGGGCCATTTTGCCTCCCTCTAAAGGACAAAAAAGCAACAACAGCAACGATAGGAATAACTACAGCAATAAGAGCTGGCCGAAACAATGTAGATTGCGGCACCTGCGCAGAATTAGCGGATGAGAACGAATCTTTCATGAGCTCCAAAAAATGGATATTCTGAGAAAATAAAAAAATGTATTTGGTATCCTCAACGTTATCAAACTTTTAAGAATCCTACCTAGATCGCATTTACTTTTTTATATTTTCTATAGTTTTTTTTATTAAACAAACAGTTATTAATCATATCTCCGTTTTCTTACTTCAAAGAAACATGTTATTGTCTAAATTTCAATGCAAATTATACTGATAAAACAAGCTTTTTTTTATACATTATATAAGTTCTTTAACTTCTTAGAGACTCGCTGTGAAATATGCCGCACGGTTTGAAGTAGGGCATCAAACGGTAAACGTATTAACTTCCGTTCACTTTTATAGGCACAAGCAAACACACCTCCACTCCCAGCTGGGCACATTGCGGCACACATATGCCAAACTCAACTCGATGATGACCAAAGGACACGTATGGACACCGCCTCCTGGACAAAAAGGGGAAGAGTTCCGGCCCTGGGAGACCGGAGACCCGAGCAGGAGTGTACTACATCGCGTGTTTGTCCTAGCTCATACATATGAAGGGGGCGAGAGGATATACGAACAATTGGATGCTGGCGATGGGTGGCCGTTGGTGCTGGTATTTTGTGTTGTGTAACGACCGGCCGTATAAGTTGCTTTTTGTTCATTCACTGTACAAAATTTACGGAGTTTAAAAAATATTTTAAAAGTAGTATCATAAATCTGGCAAGCATTTTTCTATTTTTTAAAGAATTTTTAAAAATTAAATTTTTTTTATAATTTTCTAGCTTTTAAATACCACTTATTTTCGCCGCCTACGATAAAACTTAAATTTGAACTGTGTCGACCGAAAAAAGTGGAAAAATCCTAATTTTAAAAATCCACCATAAATCCAATTTTCCATGAATTTGGATCATACCCGGCTTGTTTTATTCGGTAGGATGTAAGCTTTAAGTTGGTACCCATTTTGAATCAACGTATTTTTTTCGAGTTTTTACGATATATACAGCCGACTTACAGTCGACCAAAAAACACATTTTTCATCTTTGTTGAACTGTTGCGCTGCCATTACTTATCCAATCATATTGATCTGTATAAAAAGTTAAGCTGTGACCTATTGACTTTAAAATAAAATGAAAACTGTCCCAATCGGGTGGATAGCTGCCGAGATATAAGAAAAAATTAAAAAAATTCCGAAATTTAACATTTTGAACTTTAAAAAATCTTAAAAAAAAACTGTGCCATCGAAAAATAAATTAGTGGTATTTTCGTGATTTAGGGCTCCAATATAACAGAATTTGCCATCAATTGCTGGGGAGCACACCAAGAATATTATTTTGTATACTAGTGTAATATATTGAAGTTCTTTTTCAATACCAAGCTTTAATCTTTTTTAAAATCTCTTTAGATACTTCTTCTATGCCATCTGAATCGGATTCGTATTGGCCAAAGGGAAAAGGGTGGTAATACGTCGACGGGAATATTTCTTGATAGCTGAATACCCATCTATCATTAAGCGGTCTTTTGCTGCAGTTAATGACTCATTTACTCTATAACTTAAATACTTGAAAAAGTTAAACATTTAACCTAATATCGGGAAACACACTGTTTTAAGACCTATTTTTGTCACTGTATCTAAGGTTGTTGCCTGACGCTGACAGTCAAGAGTCTGTTCAATTTTGCATGGCTACCTTCTTGGTCAACACATGGATGCCGACCTGTACGTGCAGTGGGGCCTGGTTTGCACTTTGTTTTTCCTTTCCCTCGATTCTGATCCCCTGTCCTCGGATCACCGTCCGTTTTTTATGGGTCACCAGAGCGAATGCCCACGGACAAAGCGAAGCGAAAATATTTGTCTGTTGTGCGTTAGACATTTTCGATTGTGTAAGAATCGGATTGAACGATTTGGAATGATGCGGATTTTGAATATGTGCTTGAAAGGGTTAAGCAGTGAGAGCCGTCGCATTGTCTCGGCCGAAAAGTAGAGACGGTTGAAAGGTGTTTGTCAGCCAGGAGTTCTATTTATGACACATTTCTTTTTATCCCAGTTACTCCTGAGAAAAATGGGTCTGCAATTATTCTATTGCATATAATATTGGTCCGTCTATCGTATAAGTGCCGTGATTTTGAAACTATTGAACATATTTATGCATAAGCACAAGAGAGTTGGGTATAATCGAACCCACATTTTGTTGGTAGTTAACCACGAGAAAACAGAATTTAAATGATAATAAATAGTTAATAACATTTCAAAATACCGAATAACATTTTACTGGACTAGATTTTCTTTCTGGAATACATGATACATAAACAATGTAAGCGTTTCATGGATGTTTGATGAATATACTCTTATGAAAAATCTTTCAGTTAAAACATTAAAAATAATTTTACTCAATTACAATGATAATACTTTTAGTATTATACATTATACAATATGCATTTATGGATAATTTTTAGCTCCATGTGTCAATCTGCCAAAAGTGCTGCCAAAAACTTTGCCAATAAAAGATGTTTTAACCCACCGAAGGAGGGGGCGAAGATCAGTGACAGTCCTGGCAGATTTCAAGATTTAAATCAACTTATGAATGCTTTCAGCTGGTTAATCTTGAGATGGGAGAGGGCGAGGATACGGCAGGGACGGGCCACCTAAACTTATCAGTCGACATCCGGTGTGTGTGCCACAACAAGACAAGACAACACACCAGCAACCAGAAACCAGAAACCAGCAAGCCGGCAACCAACAACAGTGACAACAGCCCACCCACATGCACATCCACGTTCACGTCCTCAGAGAATGCCAGCCAATATCCTGCACAACATGGCGATACAGTGCAAACAATCCCGTCCCTGTCCCTTTCGGCCATGTAAACCAACTAATGAAACTGTCAACTGGCCACAACAGTCGGGGGATTGGGAAGGGGAAGCGGAAGGCGGATTGAGTTGAGAGCTGGCCGCTTTATCGTGCTGCCTTTCACGTTTGCACTCGTCCTTATAGCAAGGCAACCCATCCATCTGTCCAACCAACTAACCCACCAACCCACCGACCAATCGGCGAGCAACAGGCTGATCCTCCGGAGCGGGTCGGCTTCATTAAAAGAGCTCGCCACCAAATTGATTGCCCAGTCAGCGTTTGATTAGCACTCGAAGGCTTAAAACTTATCAGCGCCGTCCACGTACATATGGCCAAGACACGGGAGCTGCTCCTTTCCAATTCGAAAATCCAATTTGGCCCGGACAATGCCTGCCTAGTGGGTGATTGAAAATTTCCATGTGCTCGCGTATTTTTAGCCTGGTCATAATCGCCGCTCAAGTCCCGCGTAGAGAATGAGAATGAGAAGGAGACTGAGTCGGTTATGAAAATGGATTTTCCAGCCATTCACACACATATGTCTATTATGCATAAGCCTTCGTCTGCCTTTTCCTTCATGGGCGTGTGTGAGAGGGTGCAGTCGGCAAACGGAACAGCTGTGCTCAGATGATAGGTAGTGCCTATCAAAAATACCCAATTCATTGCCTGTACCAAAATTGCTTATCTGAACTTTTTCATTTTTCGCCACGCGATGAAGCGGCAGTAAATATTCTGCTGTGGAAAATTCTTCTCACATGAAAACATGTTGTTCTATATTGCCTTAATAATTATTTCAGGAAGAAACTTCTATTTCTCTTTAGTATCCAAAGAAACGTATTTAGAATTGATAACTTATATTTGCCTTATATTTATATATTTATACTGGGGTGTCACAGAAACCGGCGACGGATTTGGGTACGGTTGGTTTGGAAACCAATCCTTCAAAACCGTACACTCATAGAAATTTTTCCTAAATACTAGAAAAGTCGCCCTAAAACCGAGGTCGCCCTAAAACTACGAAAAATTTTCTTATTATACAGGTGACTAGCCCTAAATATACGAAAAATCGCCATGGAAAATATTTTTTAGGGTTAGTTTTTTCAAAAAGGCAAATTTGTCCTATATTTTAGGGCGAATTTTTATGAGTCGACTCCAAAAGTAATTCCTTCTTTTTAGGGCGAAATCGCCCTAAAACGTTGAACAAAAAAGCACAAAAAATTACCCTAAATACTACCAAGATTCAAACGAATTTTAATGGATACATACAGCTGTGAAAAAAATAATAGCACCACTAACACAAAAAAATTTCAACTAGTCACTCTGCTCACATTTTTAAACTTTTTTAATTTTTCAAAACGGGTTTTAAATAGTAAGACTAAACATAATTTGAATATGAAAAAAAAATGTTAACTTTATAAAAGGTTTTTGACTTATTTAAGAAAATCTATGCAAACCTGGAAAAAACTACGAAAAAAATAATAGCACCACTTCGCTAAAAATAAAATAAAAGGTAGAAAAATGACAAATGAGTAACTTAATCTTTAGTTGGCGGTAGCTAACAATTAAATCTAAGTTTAAAGTCTAAATATCCTTTGCGGTTTTTGGATATAATGACTTACTATCGCTTAAACAAGTCAGGACCCTACCTATAAAGGAATTGGGGTCCAAAACTCATGATATATTTGCAAATTTATTCGGAAATGATTTAAGACGTTTTAGATTAACTGTATAAACAGTCTTAAAAAAAAAAACTCGAAGATTTTTGGTTGTGTTATGGTCAAGCGAGTAGACAAGTCAATTTACATAGCTTACTGAGTACTTTCAACCTATTTCTTTGCTATCCTGACGGTGATCCTGGCCGGATTTTATTGCTCGAAGGTTCATTTAAAAAGTATTTTGTATTTAGTTTGAGATACGAATTACTACCGTATCACAATTTACAGCATAGGATGATTCATGAACGATGTATCTATCCGTATCGATCTTACTTCAATAGAGAAAAACAGGCCTATGTTAATACTAGGTCCATGCACAATAAATGATTGTTTTGGTACCATGTTTTTGGTTAATTTAGGTGTTTAGAAGACACTTGACTTATAAAAAGGATATCTTCTTACCCAACTTAACTTTGCCTTCAGAAATTCTCATAAGTTTGCGGGAATTAATTTGTAAGTTTTTTTTGATGAGCCTTATGCCCTTGTAAATATGTTTCGCATTTAGGATAGGATTTTTTTTTTAAGTGCATGTTTTATAAATTTGTTTATTGAAACATTATCTAATTATTTAAATATTCGCTATTATTTTAAGCAGCTGTTTTAGTTTAGTTTTGGCCCTTCTAAGAATCTTTGTGCTTTGCACTATAACATTTTGGTATGGAAAATGGGCCAGGATTCGGGTTTTCTGTGTTATCCTTCACAGTTAATGTCATTTTTAATGAAGATGATCCAAAATCTAACCAATCGAACCGCTTTTCTTGACTGTTTTCCATCCAATATGTTTTTTTTTCGAATTTTTTTCTTTTCCGACTTGGAAAATTTTCCACATGTCCTTGCATTGCCAAATGGTAATCAATTTGATGTCTGGATATCAGGAAAAGTTAGTTTTAGTCAAATCTCATCAAATATATCCTTCATACCCAAGAATATCAGCGAATGGTAACGTTTGACTTAGAGAAACGGAAATGGTGCTATTATTTTTTTCGGCCTTTTTTTTACTTTTTTTCTTAAAATCTGAAAAAAGTATATGTAAACAATAATTTTGATATCCGTATCAATTTTTTCAAATAGGTGGAATACTAATCAAGATAATAAAAAACACTTCTTATATAAAAATCACCGTTTTCCACATATTTGTTTAAAACTAAGATCCTGTGACGAAGTGGTGCTATTATTTTTTTCGTAACTGTACATACATGTAAAACATGTTATGAACATGTGTGTGTAGTTGACAGGTCAAAACAAGTGAGTTAGAAAATCTTCCTAACTTCACGGGCGAATCGCCTTAAAAATCGCACCAAAAGTTTGAAAACGGGTAGCCCAGCGGTCTAAGCACTCGCACTTTCAGATTTGCTGTTTGAAAATACAGGTCGTGGGTTCGATTCCTGTGTGGGTCAACACTTTTTTATTTTGTTATTAGAGTTTTTATTACTAGTTAAGTTTTTTCGTCCGCATGTTAAATTTAAAGTAGTCTTTAAACCTTAAATAAATATGAAAATTCTGACTAATTTATGTTAAGCATGCGAAGGAACGGCCCGAAGTATCCCAGCCATCAGCAAAAAAATACAAGTTTTTGTTTGTATAACTTAGACCGCAGGAAAATAAGATGTGTACAGTGTTTGTACGTTGCTTAGCGCGATGGGACTGTGGTGCAGCGCTAGAGCGTTAGACTCCAGCTCGAGAGGCCGTGGGTTCGATCCCGCGTAGTGACACCTAATGTTTTTCTCAAGTAAGTTGTTTTTTCTCCTTATATATATCTCCAAAATTCGATTACAAAGATGATTTTTCAGTTATAACCGGCGGTTATACAAGTCTGCTGCCTCCTGCCCCCAACGGCATCGTCCGATTTACCGCCGACAATTCAACAAATAAATTAGCTGAAACGATGTTCGTGTGTGTGTGTGTATGTGTTGAGTCCAGTTCCCAGGAAATATCAACCACCCATAACCCCCCCCCTCGACGAAAAATTAATTGATATTTTTGCTTTTATTTGGTTTTATTTTTATGGCGATTCGCCTTCAAAAATAGAAAAAAAACCCTAAATATAAGAAAAACCACCCTAGATTTATGAAAAACTGCCTTTAGTTTAAAGGTATTTTTTCCGATTTCCAGGGCAATTCGCCTATAAGTCCAGAAAAATCGCCCTGGATTTAAAGGAAACTGGATTTAGTTTAAAGGTCTAATTTCTTATTTTTAGGGCAATTACCTTTGAAAATAGAAAAATCGCCCTAGATCTACGAAAAATCGCCCTAAATGTATGACAAATTCACCCGTATTTTTAGGCCGATTCGCCCTAGATTTGTTGCCTAGTCGCCATTGACCCCCGTTTTAGGGCGATTTTCCTTGTTTTTAGGGCGATTTTACCGGAAAATTTCTATGAGTGTAGGTGTCACAGAATCTGTAGAGTTTTCTAGGAGTTCGGAGTAAATTTGCTCTGATTTTCGGAACATTTGCTTCAATGCCAACTATTCGGTTGGTTTAAAACCGTGTACTTGATTTTCAAACGGTTTCTGTGACACCGAGATTTGCTTTTGGGGGGAAATTTGGTTGGAAGAGATATCTGTGACACCCCCGTATATGTTTTTAAAAGCTCCTGTAACAATGAAATTGTCGGAAAAATTTGTTGGGAACAATTTTTGATTATTAGAGTTTTCAGAGACACGGTTAAATTAAAACAAGTTTTCTTAAAATCATAGAAAATTTACTCTGGAACTCTAAAAAAACTCTGTAAATTCTGTGACGCCGAAGGTTTTGGTTGGTCCCCAAAAGCGTCGTCTATTTCTGTGACACCCCTGATACATTTTGTCAATGTTATAAAAATTGTTATTTCCACACTCATGTTATGTTTCGAGTTATTTGTTTCTATACTCTAAATATGCGTTTTAAAACCATTTACTTGGTATCAACGTTTAAATAAAATTTTATATTATTAAAAAAAAAATGTATTTGGTCTGCAATTTACTAAACAGAAACGATATGTGGATATATCTTGATTAACTTTATTTGCACGCTTTATAACGTTTTTTGAAACCTATAGAAAACGATTTGAGTCGGATGGTTTTTATAAACCCCAGGGTATCCAAAGTCTATACATTCTTTAAAAGTACTTGAGATTAAGGTGGCGACTATGTTTAATTTCGGGTTAGAATAACCTTTCTGTTAGGAGGGATTTAAAGTTGCTTTAAGATCGAAAGAGTTAAAGGGTATTTCGGGAACGCCTCGTCTAGCGAACAGAAATACTTGTGTTATATGGGACTCAACCTTTACGCGCATGCAAATTTATGACAGGTGGCAATGGGCTGCTGGCTGCTGGGTTGTGTTCGCTGGAAACAAAGGCGGGTGGGGCGTGGCTGGGGGCGGGGGCGGTACATCGGATGTGTGCGGATATGTTTTGCCGCTCGAGTGAGCGTGTGTATGTGCGAGAGCTTTTTTCCGTGTGCTTCTTCTATAAAATAAAAGAGTGGCTTTGTATGTTATGAGCAGGCGGTGGGGAGGTTTTTTGTTTGGGTGGTTGAATCTGTCAACACGGGGCTGACACACACACCCACACCCGCGCACACAGGAAGCATTTGTTTGCTCATGTTTGTTGCATGTGTTTGACGTTAACGCGACACAATTAAGTCGCTGAAGTGCGCCTACACACACAGGCACATAGACACATACGTAGACATATAGACACACACCCACAAGTCAGCCATTACACATTTCAATTTTGAAGTGTCGAGAGTGAGAGGGCGAACCGCTGTCTCCCTCTAACACAACTTTCTTAATGAAATTTCAATTTATCTTCATCTGCGAAAGAGAGAGAAAGAAAGAAAGCACATGTGGGCATGCAAATTACATTCCCTATTCCGATTCCCTCTCTCTCTCTCCCTCTCTATCTCCGTTCCATTCTTCCGCTTTCCACTCTCATTTATAATTGAAAGCATTATATGCACACATTTTAATTACACGATTTGAAAGGATTATGATTATGATTACGATTATGCACATACAAATCTCCTGGGAATTTCACCGCAGGAAAAAGCTTTAAACGCCATCGGGGCCCGGGGCTTTCACTAGGTTGAGTGAAAGTTGCCTTGAAGCGAGGTAAGCGCGCTAGTGAGCTCTTCAAGGGAAATCAAGCTTGGCCTGATAATCAAGTGGTTGCATTGAGTGGTCATTATAAACGCAGTCAATGCCAATGATGATGGTACTGATGGTTTCCCCTCCCGAGCACACCTTAAAGACCCCGTCCTTATTTCCAGTCTTGGTAAAAACAAATTAGGAATAACTGGGTTTTAATAAGAGTCGGCATGTTCTTTGGGATATTTATGAAGGTTTTGCTCCACTTATTTGAAATCATAAATAACAATATTACAATTTTTGGGGTCAAACGTCAATCCATTTTTATTTTAATTAACCTTGATTTCTGCCATCACAGCTAAAACGAAATAGTTTGAAATTTTTGTATATATTTGTTAACTTGATAAAATAACTAATCTATGATTTTTATTTATTTCTTACCCTTGCATCTGTAATCTAGCTCATCTGCAAGATTTGACATATTTACATGTTTAAATGTTTTTGTTCACGTTCAAAAACATACATATTTTATCAAAATCCGTTATCCAATATAAAAGCCTTTTTCTAAAACCATTTGTAATTTTTTCTAGTGTAGGCAGTCCCAGGCAGCGTATGACTCATCCGTAGCAAAAGAATACCCGTCATCTAATTGCAACTTAAAACGGCCATCAGGCAACACATTGTCATTTAAAGCCAGATTTAAGCACACACATGTCTAATTAGCAACTCATTAGCCAGCCCGTCGATGCAACACAATGTCGTCCCATCCAGCCAGCAAATAGCAGTCTCCCGCTGGGGGAGTGATTTGGGTGGCGGTGGGCACCTGGAATCAATGCTTATCGGAAAAGTGCAGCAACCGCAGGAGAAAAGCCATGGGAAGTGGACAGCGCTGGGGAACTGAAGTTTATTGTTTCAGGCGGGTGAAATAAAGTCCAGTAGTGATGAATTGCTGCCACCGACCTTCCTTCGGCCATAATGACATTTTTAGTTGAGCATTGTTGGGCCAATGAATCAGTGTACCAATATACCACACTGCTAGAAATTACAATCAAAACAAGAGAGAACGCTATAGCCGGGTGGGTGTCCTGGCTATCTGATACCCGTCACTCAACTAAAGAGAGTGCGAATGAGATGGAGATAGAAAACTTTGATCAGCTATAACTTTTTAACGAATGGTCCGATTTGAAAAATTTCTTCTACATTTCGATAGGTATAACTAAACACAACACAATTGCATTTATACCAACTTTCTAGCTTTTGTAGTTTCCGAGATCACAGCGTTCATACAGACAGACAGACGGACAGACGGACATGGCTAGATCGACTCGGCTAGTGATCCTGATCAAGAATATATATACTTTATAGGGTCGGAAAAGCTTCCTTCTACCTGTTACATACTTTTGCACGAATACAATATACCCTTTTACTCTACGAGTAACGGGTATAACAATGTACTTTTTTTACCAGCAGGTTAGATACACATATAGGTACATCTCGAAAGTTTTCCAATTTAAATACTTTTTCTAAGTTCCGATAAAAAGTACTAGATTTTAAGATTAAAGAAAAGAGAAAACTATACAGTCGAGAACTTATCTAAATGGAGTGCGAAGGAAATTTAGATATGCAGTCATCAAATCTACTGGCGCCATCTAGCGGCTGTTTCAACTGTTGCTTATAATATTTTAATTGATTGTCCGATTTTAAAATTTTCTTCTACATTTCGATAGGTATTTATAAACACAACAAAATAGCAATTACAATTTTGAAAAATCTGTAAAGATGGGCATTATAGTGGGCGTGGCGCTGCGCTGAATCAAAAGTGCGCTGCATAGGAAGTCCAAGAATATGTGTGGTTAATCCCAACTTTCTAGCTTTCGTAGTTTCCGAGATCTCTGCGTTCATATGGATAGACAGGTTCTGACTCTGATCAAGAATCGGAAAACGCTTCCTTCTCCCTGTTACATACTTTCCGACGAATACAATATACCCTTTTACTCTTCGATTGACGGGTATAAAAAAAAGTTTCCCACAATACTTCAACTTGAAGTATCGGAATTTTTTGCATGTGCAGGTACTCACCGCACCGCACCCACACATACACCCAGATTCGTGGATCAGGAGCAAAAGCACAACCAGAACCAAAGGCTATCCGATAATATGGCCAATGAATGCCACATGCAAATGGACAAAGCTTTGCCCTTTTGCTATTATTGCGGCTGCTGGTCATCGGTGACTGTGTGGCTGCAATTTCCAATTATCGATAAATAACTGAAGTGAAGAGTTGACCAAATTATTGTCATAAAAAATGGCTTGTAAATTCACCAGCTGTGCATCCAATGATGAGGACGACGAGGACGCAGACGCCGGTCAGGCGAATTGCAAAAAGAACACAAGGAAGGTGAAATGTTTTAAATAGACCAAAGGGGCAAGTCGAAGTGGAACTACGCTATCTACGAAAGTTGAGGAATTATAAAGCTTGCACTATAGTATTTTTTGTTATTTCTTAAGTTATGTAATATACTAAAATTAACATAATTTATATGATTTATATATCAATAAATCGGTGTAGTGTGGTTTTCGTCTGTAAGCGAAGTTCCCATAACCACCCCTTTCTTTTTGGCTTGTGTCGATATGAAATTGAAACTGCTCTGGAATATCAAACTGGTATTGCTCATCACGTCCAAAGGCGCCAGGAGCATATGGAGATGAGGATACCCATAAACAGTTTCTTGCTAAGGATGAGGCAAATGAGTTAACAGGAAGTGGAGCGAAGGATATGGCAGCAGGACGTTGCCAAGTCGATAAACAAAGAAGCAAACTTCGGACCTGGCCGAGGTCCTGTGCACATGAGCAGACGTTTTAATTTTATCGAACGGATGACAGGCTGCTGGACATCGCAGGACATCGCAGGACACCGACCGGACAAGCCAGGACCAACATCGGGCCTCACAATTGACCACGCTTGGCGGCGCAAATAAGTCCAGTCCGGTCCGGAGGAGGCGTTGCCCATTGGACAATGACAAAACCGTATTGGAAACTGTGGGAAAAGCAGCAGAAAGGAAACAGCGCTCACATACGAGGCGGGTGTCGGTGGAGCGAGAGTGCATTTTACAAGCCGCTGCTCCTTAATTTAAATATGTTTCAGTGCACAAAGCTAAATTAAAATGTATTTATAAAGCACAAAGGAGGGCGGGCCGCCGAGCAGCAACAACCCTTTTAATGACTATTTTTATCAATATGCGCGCGCTCACCTTGCGAGTGCTCAACCCAGCGTTAAGTACAAAATCCTTTAATAAGGCTCGACCCGTGTCACCCTGATCCGTCCCACGCCCCCGCCCCACGCCCCACTCCCCACAGCCACTCCCACTTCCTGTTTGTGTGCACTTGCTTCATTTAACCAGCTCTCCGGCATCCGTTCACTAAACAGTGTCAACCGCGAAGCCAAACCAGAGTCCCGCTTTTGCGTCCAAAGCAGCCGCACATTTTTGGACACTCGCACACTCGCACGGCAGGGGACCAGGGGCTGAGGACTAAGGGCTTCCCAGTCCCGCGGGTAATTAGCGGGCCAAATTTGGGCGACGGAAATGTTGCCACAGACAAAACTGTTCTGCGGTGGATACGATACGTGTGTTGATGCTTGCTAGCAAAGGAAAGTTTCAGGATATTACGCCTTAAATTACACTAGTTTACAGCCAAAATGCTCCCCAGCAATTGATGGCAAATTCTGTTAGTGTTTGACCCCTAGATCGCGAAAATAGCATTAATTTTTTTTTCGATGGCACAGTTTTTTTTTAAAGATTTTTTAAAGTTCGAAATGTTAAATTTCGGACTTTTTTCGAACTTCTTCTTATATCTCGGCAGATATCCACCCGATTGGGCCAGTTTTAGTTTTATTTTAAAGTCAATAGATCAAAGCTCAACTTTGCCATACAGATCAATATGATTGGATAAGTAATGGCAGCGTAGAAACTTGACAAAGATGAAAAATGTGTTTTTTGGTCGACTGTAAGTCGGCTGTATATATCGTAAAAACTCGAAATAAATCCGTTGAAAAATCATAATGGGTACAAACTTAAAGTTTACATCCTACCGAATAAAACATGCCGGATATGGCCCAAATCCAAGGAAAACTGGATTTATGGTGGATTTTTAAAGTTCGGATTTTTCCACTTTTTTCGATTGACAAAGTCCAAATTTAAGATTTATCATAGGCGGCGACATGTAAACAAAAATGAGTGGTGATGGCAGCCGGGTCAAAAAATAGCTAAATCAGATATTTAAAAGCTAGAAATTTATAAAAATGAATTTAATTTTTAAAAATTCTTTAAAAAATATTAAAATTCTTGCGTTATGACTGAGAGTATTTTTAATAAGTAATATCCATCTGGACAATTCATTCTTAAAAAGTAGCTAACCTTAACTTTACAAAAGCATGCTCTTTTTAATAAGTACTGCCTTATCAAAAACGAAAAAAAGAGTACGTATTAGAGAAAAAAATAAGAAAATAATGAACAAGATAAAAGAATACACTTGTTTAAATGGTCCAAACACTTTTTGCAATGTGTGTGGTAAATTTATTATGAATAATAAATTTCGACCCTTTGATAGTGAGGTGATAAATCGATATTTCCTCTACTTTCGCATTAAACCAAATCTTGAAGAGGCTTGGACACCGAGGAGAATTTGTGATTCTTGCCGCTTGACACTACTTAAATGGAGCGAAGGCAAAAGGTATGTTTCAGTTTTGGATTTTTTGTTGAAAGGTCCTTCATTGTTTTCTTGACAAGATGGTTTTCTCCAAATCATTGGCGTGTCAAACTTCAAGTAGCATCTAGGTCAAGAAAACAATGAAGGACCTTTCAACAAAAAATCCAAAACTGAAACATACCTTTTGCCTTCGCTCCATTTAAGTAGTGTCAAGCGGCAAGAATCACAAATTCTCCTCGGTGTCCAAGCCTCTTCAAGATTTGGTTTAATGCGAAAGTAGAGGAAATATCGATTTATCACCTCACTATCAAAGGGTCGAAATTTATTATTCATAATAAATTTACCACACACATTGCAAAAAGTGTTTGGACCATTTAAACAAGTGTATTCTTTTATCTTGTTCATTATTTTCTTATTTTTTCTCTAATACGTACTCTTTTTTTCGTTTTTGATAAGGCAGTACTTATTAAAAAGAGCATGCTTTTGTAAAGTTAAGGTTAGCTACTTTTTAAGAATGAATTGTCCAGATGGATATTACTTATTAAAAATACTCTCAGTCATAACGCAAGAATTTTAATATTTTTTAAAGAATTTTTAAAAATTAAATTCATTTTTATAAATTTCTAGCTTTTAAATATCTGATTTAGCTATTTTTTGACCCGGCTGCCATCGCCACTCATTTTTGTTTACATGTCGCCGCCTATGATAAATCTTAAATTTGGACTTTGTCAATCGAAAAAAGTGGAAAAATCCGAACTTTAAAAATCCACCATAAATCCAGTTTTCCTTGGATTTGGGCCATATCCGGCATGTTTTATTCGGTAGGATGTAAACTTTAAGTTTGTACCCATTATGATTTTTCAACGGATTTATTTCGAGTTTTTACGATATATACAGCCGACTTACAGTCGACCAAAAAACACATTTTTCATCTTTGTCAAGTTTCTACGCTGCCATTACTTATCCAATCATATTGATCTGTATGGCAAAGTTGAGCTTTGATCTATTGACTTTAAAATAAAACTAAAACTGGCCCAATCGGGTGGATATCTGCCGAGATATAAGAAGAAGTTCGAAAAAAGTCCGAAATTTAACATTTCAAACTTTAAAAAATCTTTAAAAAAAAACTGTGCCATCGAAAAAAAAATTAATGCTATTTTCGCGATCTAGGGGTCAAACACTAACAGAATTTGCCATCAATTGCTGGGGAGCACACCAAGAATATTATTTTGTAAACTAGTGTTATTCATCCAAGCTTATCGTGAGAAGTAAAGAATGTCATAAAATTGTGGATCCACTTCTAGTAGAAATGAAGGGATTCGTTGCAGATTTGGTATTAGTAAAACATCAAGGGCCGTTTTATCGTCCGATTATTAAATTTAAAGTGGGGTTAACAACTTAAAATCGTATGGGAAATCAGAGCTGAAAGCTCACTTTAAATTTAACAGGCGGACGAGAATACGGCCCTAAGTACGAGAAAATATCTTTCAACCAAATTCTGTTAGAATTGAACCGTACATTAATTCAAACTCCAATCGTATTTGGAAGCCTTAAACATAATAGATCTATGAAATGGAGCTTAGTCAAAAAACCTTAAACCTTTTTAAGTTTTTGTATAGTTCAACTAACATGTTCAATGAACATTGTTCATACTCATTACTACATTTTTTACCCTCACCACAAAAACATAAATTCAAAGACAGCGCCAAAATCTTAGAAAAAACATTCAACCGAAATATTATTGAAATGTTAAATGTTAATTAAGTTAATTTTCACTTCTAAACCAAGAAATCGTTGCTAAAAGGGCAACTATTATTCGGTCATCAGTTCCAAGCAATAACCTCTGAGCCAATTGCCGACAGAAACTGTACCTCAATGGGAAATTCACTGTTGACGAGGAGTTCAATTAACGCTGCTAAGCCAAATAGATTCAGCCCCACAATTAGCACCAAATCAACAGCGATCCATGACTTGGCTAACCCCACTGCCAAGAACATGCTGCAGATGGACATGCTATAGCCAGACAGAAAAGGAAGGAGTCGATTTTTCATTGCAGTTGTACACTCATCGCAAACTCGTTCTACATTGGGAAAATAGGAACTCAGAAAATACCGTTATAAAAGCGTTTGAAACAACCTAATCAAATCTTAAACATATTTTTTCTTAAAAACAAGAGAGAACTCTATAATCTGGTGCCTCGACTATCAGATACTCGTTACTCAGCTAAAGGGAGTACGAGGGAGATGGAGATATAAAGCTTTGATCGCGTATAACTTTTTAACGAATGGTCCGATTTGAAAAATTTCTTCTACATTTCGATAGGTATTGATAAACACAATTAAACTGCATTTTGCTTTTCCGAAACCTTTAAGGTGTGGGCGCCAGACAATCGTTTAAGGCGATTGTGGGCGTAAGAGGGGGCGTGGCCCTCGGCCCTCGAAACAAACTTGCGCTGCGTAGGAAGCCCAAGAATATGTGTGGTTAATCCCAACGTTCTAGATTGTAGTTTCCGAGATCTCAGCGTTCAAACAGACGGACAGACGGACATGGCCAGATCGACTCGGCTAGTGACCCTGATCAAGAATATATACGAGTATACTTTATAGGGTCGAAAATGCTTCTTTCCAGTTGCATACTCTTTTACTCTACGAGTAACGGGTATAATTAAGCAATGCTAGCTTGAGATAGTGGATAGCTCATATTTATTTATTTAAGTCAGTAATGGTCAGTTCTTTGACCATCACTTTATATCTTTTCTCAACCGAAATGATTACGATTAGCTACATAGCCAAATACATTAAATACATTAAAAATACAAATATTTTCAGACTTGTAGGTCGATTATCTCTATTTATTCCGAGTGCAGATCTTGAAAAGAATGCGTGCCGTGCAGCAGTAGTTCCCTTGAAAAGCAGAGTCAGATTCAGAGCCAGAATCGGAACCAGCATCTGAATCGGACCAGGCCAGAAAGAGTGGGCCCGCCTAGAACAAGCTGAACAGGCGGCTTCGTGGCCGTTTAGGTTTATTTCCCTTTGATGATGATGATGGCATGTTTTGCGCGACCATTGAAGCATGCAATGGACTGGCTCACTCCGGCGAACAGGAGAACCAGAGGCGAAAGCAAAGGCAAACGGGGTGGCTGGGTGGGTGAGTGCATGCGCGCTTGAATAGTTAGCCTACTCCTCCCTGGAAACTTTGGGCCAACTCCTTTCCTTTGCTGCAATCATTTTGCGCAACGGAAAAAATTAACTTTCAGTGGCTTCATAATAATCAAGCCTAAGGTTTCCCTCCATTCCAAATAATTTTCCTTTATTTTGATATTTTCGCCGACCAGCCTAGATGGGAAAATTCGAAAAAAGGCCAACTCAGCTCCCAACGAAATTGAATTAGAGTAGAAATTTAAATGGTAAACGGCCAACCAGAGGAAGGGAAACGACAAAAAATTGGAGAGCAAGAGGAGGCACGTAGCAGTTTGGCCGCCCGTCCTTGTTTGTATATTATTTATTTTAATGATTGTGATTACCCGAAAAGGAGCCCACAACCACAGCGAAACTCAAATGGGCGGAACCCAGTTTTCTCTTTATTTTTTTTGCCCGAAAAAGCTCAGCCCAAAAGCGTGCTAGGAAATCATTTGAGAATTGCTTCGCTAGGTGGAAAAGGGCGGGAGGTCGGTTTTCAGCCGGGCATGCTAGCTTAAACTTTGATGGTTGAATGCGAAACCATGTGAAATATTAAGGGCTAATTTGTCACGAAAGGGACAAGCAAAAGGGTAACCGACGGAGATTGGTATGCGATTTCTTAACCAACAAAAATCAAAGAAAGAGGAAAGGGTTAAAAGTAATGGATATATTCTGAACAACTAAATTGTACTAGACTAGGCAATGGTCAAAAAAACATTTGCTTAAGCAGATAATTATATTATCAAATATTAAAGTGTATTCTAAAATGATTATTCAAACCTAAAGGTACTAAAAATAAATAGATTTTAAACCCAATTTAACTAATTATATAAATTTAACAATATAAAAGCCATTTACAGTAAATTAAAACGGGATTTGATTTTTTTAAAGTGTTTCTCATCAAAGAATGTATGAATTTGAGGGTCTTAATTAAATTTAGAAAATCGCAGACTTTTATTATATTATAACTATATTATTTATTATATTTATTATATTATATATTAACTATAGTTAAAGTGAATTAACTGAAATCAACAACATTACGTAATGACTTTTATTTCGGTTAAAAAGTTTTAACCGAAGAAAATTGAATATGAATTTATTAATTTCAAATTTTTGACATTTGTCGAAGTATGCGAGGCCTGGTGTTCATGTTCCAAAATCTCTAGTACGATTTGGGAATTATAAATATATAGAAATAAAAATAAACTTGTTAATTTACAATTTGTAAAAGAAATGTATGGATAGTTAATAGAACCACACGTACATTATACTGCTCAGTTCATTTAACTAACCGAATATTTTTTCAATATGCTTTACCATATCTTCTGAAATATTTCCCAACAAAAATGTACCTCACAATGGGTTTCAATGAACATTCAACAAATGTTTAGTACTTGCCCAAAGCATTTTATGATTACAGTCACATCATAAAAACCCAATTTATACCAGTCACGCCTCCACACCCTCCGTCTGCAAACATTTCCACGGCTCGGCTCTCCATGGATATTGACTGAAATCTCAGCTGCGGAAATATTGAAATCTAAAAAGCAAATAATTTAATTCGCTTAAACTTTCAGCCTGAGTCAGGATCAGGATAGCGACAGGTAGTGGTGGCGAGGGGCGGGTAGTGGGCGGAGGTATAAAGGACGACATAGACAAGCTCCGCTGCTGTTGCCTCACATCCGGCCAAGAGGAGGGGCGGGAGAAGGTGGGTCGTTGTGGGACGGAGGAGGAAGCCACAGCCGCCATCAAATTTGAATTCGCAAAATGGGAATCAGGGGAAAGGGACGGCGGTAGAGGAACGGCTGCAGGGGTGTTTCTGTCACGCATTAACTAGGAGTTGGGGCAGGCAAAACCCCCCTCCCCACAAGACACTCAACGTTTTTAGCGCAAGCTGTCAAGGCACAGGACACACAGGAGGAAAGGAGAGACACACTGGCTGCTATACACTGGGAACATTTAATATTTAAGTCAACTATTTTAATACCCTTGCATGGGGTATAATCATTTCAGTCAGTGATGCTGATCACTGGACTAGTCGATCTAGCCATGTCCGTCTGTCCGTCCGTCCTTCTAGTCCAAACTAGTCTCTCAGTCAGCGCTGCCAACAAAAAAAGGACATATGTTGGATAAAACGCGAAAACAATCGAATACAATATTTTTTAAAAGTATGAAAACGAAAGTAAGAGTTTGATGGAGCTTTTCTGACCAGAACTATTAAATTATTAATGGATCTGTCCTGAAAAAGGCTAGAAATGGCAGCCCTGCTCTCAGTTCTGAAACTATCGGTCTATCACTTTCCCAAAAGTCTTCTTTCTTTTGCAGGTAGTATATAAGTCGGAACCAGGCGGATCAGACAACTGATCATATAGCTCCCAAAAGAAATGATCGAACAAATTTTTTTTTTAATTATAGCTTTGGTGTTTTTAGACACATCTTCCTACGCTTGGAAGTAAAATTATTTTAAAAATTCTGAATTTCGAATTTAATTTTATTAAAATCGGACGACTTTATCATGGTAAAGCTTTGTTGATTTTTATTGTACTCTCTTCTTGTCTGGGATATGACCCTTTTTATATTTCAGAATTTCGAATTAAATTTAACAATAATCGGACAACTTAATTGTATATCTGTCATAAAACGAAATTTAACATTTTTGTAAAATAATATGAATGATCTGCAAGGGTATATCACCCGTTTAGATCAGAAACAGAATTCATAATTTTTAAATTAACGATGGAGTCAGTATTTCCAGTATTAATGTCAAATTAGAAAACAATTTGGAAAATTTCGATTTATTTTTAAAAAGGTATCATATACGGAAATATGAATAGTATCATATAATCAAAAACAACTCTTTCATACTTAAACCATTTTTGATGCTCTTTGTTTTTAAGTTTAGGAATTTAAAACAAACGATTTCTTATGTTTCGCAGAGATAACAAAATGAAAATGTCTGCCAGTTGTATTTAGCTAATGTAATGGCGGTGTATCATAAATGCCCCTAAATCACACTAAATGACATTTTAATTACTTTTACTTAAATAACTCCACGAAATAACCAACGTAAATATGCGCTTTTATCTCAGTGTATGCGTAGAGGCTGGCTTCGCACGGACTGGCTTCCTGGATGGAGCGGACAGCCCATGTCTGTCTCTCCTGTCTCATTTGCTTTCAATTTTTATTTGTCGTGTTACAACCAACACGGAGAATGGAGAATGGCAAAGAGAGCGAGCAAATGGGGCTAAGAACGGGGAACAACAACAAAGTTGCCCGTGAGGCATTTGACGCGTCGCAGAGTTTGCCTCTAAATGCTTTTGGGCCAGCACTTTAGTGGAGAAGTTGGGGGGACGGCAGGGTTGGGATTGTAGTGCTTGGTCGAGGTATTGTTGGGACTTGGACAGGTCCTGCCGCTCCTGCGGCCTCTCCTCCCCCGCAGGCCGCTCCACTTGAGCAGATAATTTTCACGGTTGTGTTTTTATAATGATGATGTGAAAATTCCGTTGGTTTTTATGTTGCATGGGCGACGGGCGTGTCTGACCGGGATTTGTTGTGACACTTTTTGTAACCAGCATTCTAAATAGTTTGCCATATTTCGGGGATGAAAACGGTGCAGGATGTGGGCAAAATTCAGCCCTCTAAAAGTGGTCAATTAAAATTCATAAAAAAAACAAGAAAGGAAGCTAGCTTCGGCCAGCCGAAGCTTATATACCCTTGCAGATATTTCCTATTAATCACTAATTTTCCGATCGTTCCTATGGCAGCTATATGATATAGTCGTCCGATTTTGAAAAAAATTTATTCGAAATTCAGAATTAGATAAAAAATGGTATTTCCAAAAGTAGAAGGTTCTAGGTTCAAAAACACCCAAGATACATTTTTTTTAAATTTTTTTTCCCCGATTATTCCTATGGGAGCTATATGATATAGTTGTCCGATCCGGCTCGTTCCGACTTATATACTACCTGCAATAGATATAAGACTTTTGGGAAAGTTTTAGCCCGATAGCTTTAAAACTGAGAGACTAGTTTGCGTAGAAACAGACGGACAGACGGACGGACAGACGGACAGACGGACAGACGGACAGACGGACATGGCTAGATCGACTCGTCTAGTGATGCTGATCAAGAATATATATACTTTATGGGGTCGGAAACGTCTCCTTCACTGCGTTGCAAACTTCTGACTGAAATCATAATACCCTCTGCAAGGGTATAATGAAGGACATTTGGGAGTAACCTTTATAAACATTGTGCGGAAATGGTGGTTTTTAGAGAAAGAATAAATTTGTTGTTCTTATAGATTTATAGCAACTAAGAAAATAATCAATATATCACATGAGTCAGTTCGAAACGCAAGCCGTGCAAAAATATAGCATAAATATTAGGCAATTGCTTTTAAAATAACAAAAATATATTTGAAGGATCCGACATACAGTCATGTGAAAAATAATAGGGACACCTTGCAACGTCTGAGGAAAATATCTATAAAGTTACTATTTTTAGTAATTCGGCTGGTATCTAAATTTTTTTTAGTTGGTTGATGTTTGCACTACTTAATTATAAAGAAAAAATCTTAAGAACAATGCTTAAAAAAATAAGGGAAAATAATATCAGTGATATATCCCATTTTGGGTGTGAAAAATAATAGGGACATACTCAGAAATTCAATGATATTGTTAATATTTATGGACAAAGTAATAAACATTTAATGTTTTCAACTTCTCTTCATACTTTTTAATTATTTTAATTGGTTGAATGTGTTCTCGCAGAACGTTTTTTTCGACTTGCGTTGATATTTTGTAATATAATATCCTTGTTTGCTTAACTTTGGATAATATGACATCTTTGTTAAAGTTTTTTTTTCTTTAAGGTTTTTTTGAGATTGTACTATACATATATGTTCAGAATTAGGTCCAAGGACTAAACATATTAACATAACGAGTCGACATTTGTATTCGAAAACTACATTTTTGCATCATTCAATGTGTGTTTCGTACTGTTTACCTACTGAAACATCACTTTAAGGGTCATATTGCTTTTTATCTGGAACAAAAACAATTCAATGAATGTTTTTAATAAGACTCGGATGTCATTCGTGTCTTTAATAGGATAGACGGGACCACACAAAGTTGTAGGAGGTTTAGCCACATACCATAGCTGATCATTCTTCGTTGAAAATGGTTTTAACTGTGAGCTTTAACATTAAGGCGGTGACTATCGGTCTTTTTAAGTGAGAACTTAAGTAAGAAAGGCCAAACATATATATTTGTGTGCCATCGGACCGTTGGCCATTGAGCCATTTCATCATAGGCTGTGCCATTTGATTCTGGGCACATGGCATCATTTTTGTCAGGTTCTGTATCGTCTAAAATATTAACTATATTTGGTTGGCTTGGCTTTAGATTTTTTGCTCCAAGTTTTAAAGGCATTTTAAATAATGTTTTCATTAAAAAAAAACGGCTTATGACGATTAGGAAATACAAACGCATCTTGCCCACAGTTTGTTTTAAATATTGCGCTCCAATGTTTTGGACAATTAAGATTTTTTACCATGTGGTGCCTCCTGCGGTGAACGTTTTATAACTTTTGGATACAATTTCTGAATTTTTGCATCACTTTACGAAAGGAAAGACCATTATTTTTGTTTTTTTTTGAGTACATTTTAAATTACACGTTGCAAACGATTTTTAATTTAAATTTTAAATGAAAACAATTATTGAATGCAAGTTTTTAGATTCTAAATTGTTAAAAGAACTTACTGTGATTACTTTTGAATCAATAAATTAGTTAAAAATACTTCATTGTTAAAATGACAATATTTTGTGGGCAAGTGTCCCTATTATTTTTCACATGTTAAACTGATGCAGTCATGCAAAATAATCAAAATCTTCAAAACCAATGACATTTTTTTATCTGCAGTCATTGTTTTTTCATGTTTAAACATTTATTGAAGATATCTAGTGAAACATTTTTTGATAATTTTTTTCTTTAGAGAGATACGTAAGCTGGAACATTTTTGCTGCAGGTGTCCCTATTATTTTTCACATGACTGTATTTTGATTTCCTTTTTATCTGGACGCATCACAAGAATTTCAGAGATATCAACTTCCCTAATCCCCGTCGGCCCCCTCCAAATTCTTGCTAAAGTTGGTCACCAGCCACTCAAGTTGAAGGGTCTCAGACCTGGCTAACTTGTCCGTTTACATGCCATCAGGTTCTTTCAAATTTTATAGCCTCCCTCTGCTTCGGGTGAGTTTTGATTACCGTTTGAGGAGCTGCATTCGAAATCAGTTTTAGTTTGCATGTCCTTTGGCGCAGAAAGCGGAATCGAAATTGAATTTTCGATGGAACCGACACTTTGATGTTGCTGTTGTCGTTCCTAAACAAGGATAAACAACAGGACAAAACATCGGACACTTAACGCTTTTGGGGCATTTAAGGATTCGAACGCAAGCGACCTCCGATTCCTGGCTTTCTGATTTGTCCCCGTTTGATTGACTGACTGACTAACTGAATGCGTGAGTGAATGAGTGACGGGCCGACTGAGTGATTGCCCTCGCATGTCCTGGCCATGTCAGCCTGCTCATTCTCTCACTTTCTCGTCCATTTTCAGGATGCCTACGGCTCGTTTTAGCTGGCCGGGCTAAAAAGCTTTTCTGTGATAATCGCAGTTAAGTGTCAATTTTAATCTAAAGGCATCCCCCAATGCTTCGCTTTGGGCGGGGATTCCTTTTGATTTTGTAATGGTCTTAAAGACTATAAATGTGGAGGGAAAATGGTTCAAAATAACAAGTAGAAGGTAAATTGACTGATGTTTAGTATAAAACATCGTTTTGAATTAATCGAGAGGATTTATTTTACTTTGTAATTTATACAATAAGTTATTTCTTTAATTTAATAAAAGCTCAGAACTTCTTATACTTATACTATAATTACACTGTGCAACATTTTTAGGGTTATAAAATGTAACCGCAATTCTGATTTCATGGGCGGAAAGTACTCATCGAAATAAGCTAAAACCCATTTGGGTTTCTCTGGCTTAGCTCGCGTTTACCTATTATAGCGAGTTAAAGTTTTACATACAAAATTTATTTGTAACGGCCATATCTTGTGAACCGATTAAAATTTCACTATCAAGCCTTCAGTGATTATGTAGCTATGAACCCAAGGAACTAAATTGACAAATGACTCTTGCGCACCTAGCACCAAGGGCACGTAGCGCATTAACAAAAATTTTCGCTAATTTTTTTGATTTTTAACGCGCTAGGTGCACTTCTTCGCAAGAGTCAAATGTCAATTTAGTTCCTTGGGTTCATAGCTACATAATCACTGAAGGCTTGATAGTGAAATTTTAATCGGTTCACAAGATATGGCCGTTACAAATAAATTTTGTATGTAAAACTTTAACTCGCTATAATAGGTAAACGCGAGCTAAGCCAGAGAAACCCAAATGGGTTTTAGCTTATTTCGATGAGTACTTTCCGCCCATGAAATCAGAATTGCGGATACATTTTTCATGTTGCACTGTGTTATTTAATACGAGTCTTTCTTTCGGCGTTCAAACAAAAATTTTTAACTCCTGCCATTTAAATTCGTTGCACATTTTTTCCAAATCTCAAGAAACTGTGACATTTTGATACCAGAAATATTATTCTACCATCAAAACATTGTTTGTGTGCAACGGGTATTATAAATCAAACTTCCCTGTGTCATTTCATCGACGCAATTTTAAAGCGAAATCACTAGCGGATAATTAACTTCCAGTGAAATTGTCGTTATTATTGAAGGCTTCGGCTTCTGTTTCGAATTTTACCAATTAAATTGGTAATTTTTCAATTTCACGTGAATTTGGCATGCATCTTTCTCTTCTCCCTACATTATCTCTTATATCTCTCCCAATTGCTACCCCCTGTTTAATATGCAAATTACTTTGTTTCTAATTAAAATAACTGTGCACTGCTTTTAGGGGTTTCTCTGCGTTATTTTCACGTTTCCGTTTATTTTTTGGCTCTTTTTTGAAAACCCATTTTGGCCATGCTGCAGAGCTAGGTGGATCCAATATCGCTTGCGTTGCAGCAGCGGAGAATGGAAAACCAAAATGGCATTCCCAAAAGGGGGCGGGGCTCAGCAACCGCAGAAGGTGAACGATTGTTGGCTTTGGGAATGCTTTCTCGTCTCGTTTTCTCATTTTCTGTCGCCCGCTTTGGGTTACAACAATATTTTCCGCAAGAGTTGCCACAGTTTGCGGACGTCAATTATAAAGAGTCCCTCAACTTCTAACGGTTGAGTTGGTTAAATTCGAGCAATTTATTTAAATTAGAGTGTTAAGCTTTAATGAGCCTATAATGAGTTTGGTTCGGGCTAGGACTCTATTAGTGGGTGCTTGACTTAAGCCTGTAGAGTAGATTGTTATTCAGCAGATTAACGACGTATAAAAATGGCTCGTTAGAATTGAACAATAATTTCTCTGTTCACTGTATCTGAATAGCCATTTTGCCTTTAGTTTTGTTAAAGATATTTTAGGAATTTTCCTATATTGTTTTGCAATAAGCCAATTTACCAGCAAAAATTTATTAGTGTTGATTGAAGTAACCTTAAAATACAGTGAGGGGATTCCCAAAACTGTTGAATTGCTGAATTGTTTAATTTTGGTCACCTGTTAATCAGTTTCAGAAATTTCAGCAATTCAACAACCTCGAGGCTGTTGAAAATTTTGTTGAATCGTTGAAAACCAGAGTTGTCACCTTTTTTCTTAAAAGTCATGGCAACTCTGTCACATTTTAGTATCACCAGGACGCCATATTTACTTTAAAATCAAGTTAGACAGCTTATTTATAGTTATTCTTACCTTGGTAACAATTTTAAACAGTAACTAACTATAAAAAAAATCAAATTTTAGGTGTTTAAAGTTCGATGGCACTTTTTAACAAATAACAGCTGTTTGAAAATTCAACAGGAACCATTTAGGGTCGTTCCCTTAATTGCTGAAATTTCCTGTTGAATTTTTAACAATTCAGCAATTCAACAGTTTAGGGAATCCACTCAATTCTAATTGTTATGGGCGTCAAATTCATAAAAATTCTGAAATCATTTCAATTTTATACGTATCTAACTTATACTTATAATTAAAGTAACAGAATCCACGGCTATCATTAGCACACATATGTACGTATATAGACACTTGTCGTTTAATCTAAGTAATTACTATTACTGTAGAATAGCAATAACTCAACAGCTACAAAGACAAAGGAGGAGATAGAGGGAATTTAGAGAAAGAATTCCATTTGGCAAATGCCTGGCAAATGCAGACAAAGCCAGCAAAGCCCCAGAACATCTGCAACAAATCAATTATTGCAACAACTTTTCAACTTCGCCCACACATCGCATCCAATGCTGTGCAGTTTACTTCCAACGAATTTTTATTGGTTTTGGGTTTTCGGGTTTTAGGGATTTTCCGAGAGGGAATGGGGGTTTATCGATTAACTTTCGAACAAAATGTGGGCACCGAGGGGGGTGAAGCATCCAAATTGAATTGACCTAAGTTGGTCCAGCCCGGTTCTGTTGCTGGCGTAAGTGAGTCGAAGACTTCACTTTGTTTCTGATATATCAAAGGACTTTAAATCAAAATTCAATTACACTCCACCCCACACCTCCCGCACCGTAGAGCCCTTAAGAATTGGGGGCCAGCAGGGGGCAGCCCACATGAACATCAACACCGTGGAGAGGTGAGCAAAAGGTAAAGGGAGGTCGATCGAAATTGTGTCGAGAGGAGCCGCCTGGCAGTGACAGAGTTCAGAGGCTTTTCAGGCTCACTTTGAAGTGTTTGATTGTGGCACTGGCACACCTACCCAGTTGCCTTTTCCCATTTACCGTTTTGCCACCCCACTGCATCAACACCCACCGAAATGAGAGCCACCTTCTGCAAACAGAGCCAAAATCAATCCATGCAACATTTTGCATATTTAAATTAGCCAAAAACCCAAAAAATATTCCCCCGCCCCCACAGAAAGCCACGTTTAGCTTTCAGCTCTCCAGGGAAAATTCCCAATTTTCAATTTCCACATGGCATTTACCGGAGGCACTGCGGGAAGCGAGGGGGAAGGGGCGAAGGGGTTGGCTATGTCATGGCGAGCACTTACAACAACTTATAAATAGCCTGAGTCTGTGCAAATTTTCACATTAATTAAATTTCAGCAGCGACGACGACAACGCAACCAGAACAGAACAGACCCAGACTAAGAGGGCGGGGAGGGGCTGGGCCACGACAACGCTGACATATTGAAGGAAAACGACAGATTTAGTACATAATATATAGACAACATATATGCGGTTCGGATGCAGACACAACAGAGAGAGAAATCCGCCTGGGTTGCGTCCTCAACAAAGGTGATGCACTCATAAAAAATAGCGCCTATATAATGTCTGAACAAAGTATGTTTCTAACAAGAAAGGTCATTGCTATTCGGAGTCCCCCTCCAAAACCTAAATGCGTAATTTAGGATTTAACAAGAAGGTTTTTAAACTTATACTGTGTTTTTGCGATGCCGAATTCACGCTTTCAGCCGATTCGTGTGTGCATAAACGCCATTTCGTTAATTCGGCAACATAAAACATACTGAATATGAATTTAGCCTCAATGCTTGATTTGCTAAGGCACAGCCTACTTAACTCTGTGGGGTGACTACTCTGCTCTATCTTTCCTCTACAGAGCCTTATACAAATGTCATCATTTCATGATTTCGTTTGAAGCGTAGCATAAACATAGTACTAGATCAAAATGGGAATTAGTACTATTATTTCAATTGAAGTTTGATTGCCAAAGTTTTCTAACTGGAGTTCCCTATAAAGGTTGCATCATCTCTTCTAGCGAAAGTCCGTTCGTATTCCAGTACGGTTCAATTTCAATCCAATTCGGATGGAGAAGTCGAACTAGTTATATTGGAACTTTTGGAGCGCTATTGGCTTCACTCATATAAACTACCATAGTGTCACAGTGTTAAAAAGTATGGTGGATACCCATAAGAGTTTGCGGGGATAAGGCGGGCATGTCCAATATTTAATAACGAGTATCGGGTATAAATTGTTCAATTCGGAATTAAAAATTCGTAAGATAACAAGGAAACAAAAGCTAGATGTAAGCTTGAATGACTTTACCAGGATTTGGTAAAGGGGGTTTCCAGCACACATCTTTTTGTAGCATACTTTTGTAAGCCTTATTTTGCATTTAGAAAGCAGATCGCGAGGTCCCTAAATCCGGTTGCCCCGTTCTGTAAATTGTCCATACGTAAATTATATACTGTTACTTAGTCCCAGCTTTCAGTTGGGGGTATAGCTCAGGGGTAGAGCATTCGACTGCAGATCGAGAGGTCCCCGGTTCAAATCCGGGTGCCCCCTTATCTTTTACGAATACTTGTTATTTTTTTTCGCACACCAGAGGATATTTGTGGTGAATTCTCTTCTCGAGACGTTTCCCACGAACATTCTTCACATTTTCCTCAACTATTCCAGTGTCAAGCCCTCCATGCCCGATGAAGCTTAAAATGTTGCCATTGCCGTGGCATCATAAACCACTTCTCCTGGCCTGAGCTGCGTAAACATTTTCCACCGAGTGAGACACTCCAAGAGGATGCCCTGCACAGTGGCTGTGCGTTGCTGCTATCCAGATATCTCTTTAGGAGTTGGAAAAACTTAGTAATTGCAGTTTAGTTATGATGGTAATAATTGCACATCCCCCATGCTAGCTATTATATTTTTCTTGATTCCACAGATCCCTGGTGTTCCACTGTGCCGGGAAGATGAGATGGTCGAGGACAGACCCAAGTTGTTGCCCCCAGCCCTGTGACGACTCTCGAGCGTTGTTGTGGTACTGAGGCCACTGCATTTGGCATAGAGCGAGGAATCTCCGTCCATCCGATCCCTCCCGCCTCCAAAGTCGGAGGAGCGGTATCGGGGAAGGCGGAAAGATTGGGGGGCACTTACGAGTGCCAGCGCTGTAGTTGTAGTTGTCGTTGTCGCCGTTCGCTGACGTCGTGTATTTATAGCCGAGATTTCTCTGCTTTTATTTTTCGCTTATTTTCTTTCTTCTCAGCAATTTTCCCTTGCCATTTACATGGCTACGCAAAAATATGCAAAAACTGCAAGTACAGCAGCAAAACAAAACGAATAAATTTATTTGTGTAATTATTTTTGATTTTCTACATGTTTTCTGTACGGCTAAAGCACACAAAATAATTGTTGAATTAATTGAAAGCTACGCATTCAGTAAAACCTATATAAGTTGTAGAATATCAGATCTGAGTTCCGAAAAAAGAACCCACTAATTGGCGTAAGGAACATGGGTCGAAATGACAAGCCAATAACAGAGATATGTCAACGAGGCGGCAAAAAAACTGAATTTCTTATACAAGCTTAAGAAAAAGTGTGTTCCGAGTATTTCTACACACGTATAATTGCATAATTAAGTTCTAAATGTGGCAAACATTCGATAATTATCATTAGAATGACAGATTAGCAGCTCCTAGCAGTTTAGTATTGTTTCAGATGCCTAAACATTTTTTAAACATTATCTTTTCACCGAAAGAATTGTCCTTTAGTCAAAATGAAATACAGGAGCAGGCATACTATTCTGTATCTCGGCTCACAGAATACCAGTCCCCTGGAAGCATATCAAACTGAAATCAGTTTAAATATATTACGCACACAAATCCCCTTAGAAAAGTCTGAAGAAAAAGGAGACGAGGAGTCAAGCTTGAAATGTTACTTTCCTGGCAGCCTCGGCTGGAGATACGTATGATATATCTAATGGCCATGTAAAGAGCATGTAAGCTATAGCCCGCCCACCTCCCCATTACCATCCCCATCCCCATCCCTCGAGTGGCATTGTCGGCCACATCAATCATGTGCCGTGTCCTTGTCCAAGTGCACCGAAAAGTATGCAACGATGTTGGCACTTAAGTATCTGTATCTGTACTTGACTCTCCTGCGACTGTTTGTGTGTGCATGAATTTGTATTGTGGCCCACAGAAACCGCACAAATATGCTGGCTCCTTTCTGGCAAGATTTGTCAAGGCAACCGCAAGGGAAGTATTGGAGGAGGATCCGTTTCCCAGGGACCCCTCCTCACTCGCACCGCCTCATTAAAATTTTAAATAAATATTACGCTGGGCCGGGGCAAAGCGGAGGGTGCAAATAATTAATGAAAAGTAATATCAGCAACACCAGCAGCCCAAAGGCGAACCGAACCGCCTTCGTCAAACTTCGGTTGACCGCAGAAAGTAGCTGTCTCATAATTCAGCAGGCAGCTACATAGCGCGAGCTTTGGCATCCTAATTTGATTAGCGTCGGGGCCCAGGAAAGGCGTTTGCCACAGCTTTGGATTGAAGTACGCCTGCTGCCGCCGCCTCCATTTCCCGATTGATGGCTTTCGTCGACCGAAAACGGTTTCAGGTTGTTCAGCGGCAGCTTCATTAAAACTTTTACCTCGCCACACTCCGCCGTTCCGTTTCTGCAGAGAGCGATTGGTTGTGGTCTGCGCTAGAACTGAAAACAGAAAGGGAAAACCGCAACTTTTCATTACCGCTCAGGTTGCCAACACGGCTCAAGATGCGACGGCATTTCTAATTGCAGCGCAAATCGAAATCGGTTTGCTTTACCCAAGTGCTATGCATGTAATTACACCGAAGGGCTTCTGCAGTCCATGGGTATTGATAACTAAAGTATACCTTTTTTCGCGATTATTATGTTTCATTAAAAACACTTTGCCCTTTTTTATACCCTTGCAGAGGTATTATGATTTCAGTCAGAAGTTTGCAACGCAATGAAGGAGACGTTTCCGACCCTATAAAGTATATATATTCTTGATCAGCATCACTAGACGAGTCGATCTAGCCATGTCAGTCTGTTCGTCTGTCCGCCTGTCCGTCTGTTTCTCTCAGTTTTAAAGCTATCGGGATGAAACTTTTCCAAAAGTCTTCTTTCTATTACAGGTAGTATATAAGTATATATGACGGAACGAGCCGGATCGGACAACTATATCATATAGAAACATAGGAATTAATTAGAAACAAACGCAATTGCTTTCAATTATAAATCTTTATTTGATTTTGCTCATAGACGCTGGTACGTCTTCTTCTTCCTGTCGTCAAATTCGTACTGACATTCGCATTATTAATAAAACCAAAGTGGCAACGCTGATAAAGTATACATAAAAAAGAGTAATTTAAATCGCAGCCGGGAAAATTCAAAATCAAGCGGTTGTTCCTCAACATACCGCCCGGCCCTGAAACTCCGTTTCAGAACTCGGTAACGGAGCAATTTTGGTAATCGGACGTGTTATTTCTGCAGCTGATGTTTTCAATTTAACTGAGCGTACCAAGCCATCCGCCCCGGGATATGTGTCTATAATTCGTCCCAAAATCCAGGCGGCTGGGGGTGTGTTTGAGTCCTTCACTAAAACCATGTGTCCACATTCCAGATTTGGGAGTCGTGTGGTCCATTTTGGGCGTTGTTGTAAGGTGGTCAAATACTCCTGGTGCCAACGCTTCCAAAACCCTTGAAGAAGTGACTGAGAATGTTGCCAGTAGCTCAATCGATTGGTTGGCACTGTTCCAAGGTCTCCTTCCGGTACCAAGGTGTACGGACGACCAATAAGTAGGTGGGCAGGAGATAAATACCCAAGATCGGTGTCGGATGTTGAATACAGTGGACGCGAATTGACCACGGCCTCAACTTGTGCTAATAAAGTATGCATTTGCTCGAAAGTGAGAGTGGCGTTGCCTAGTACTCTATGAAGATGCATCTTAACCGATCGCACTGCGGACTCCCATTTGCCACCCCAATGTGGAGCATGTGGCGGTATAAAGTTCCACTTTATGCCTTCTGATGCAAGTGCTTGTTCAATGGTGTCGTTATGCAGCTGTGATCGAAGAAGTTGTTCCATTTCATTTAGCTGACGCTTAGCACCAACAAAGTTTCGCCCGTTATCGCTAAACATTTCTGTGCATTTTCCGCGACGGGAAATGAAACGGCGTAGGGCTGCCAAGAAGGTTTCCGTACTAAGGTCAGTTGCCAATTCCAGATGAAGCGCTGAGGTAACCATACAAACGAAAAGGCATATGTAGCCCTTCTCCTTGCGGGGATTGCGACCCTTGTGTACTTTAAGGATCATAGGTCCCGCATAGTCGCATCCCGTGTTTTGAAACGGGTATGCTTGACGAACTCTGGTAGTGGGAAGGTCCGCCATAAACTGATGAGCAGTATGTTGACGTTGCTTAAAACAATTCAGACAGTTATGTGTAACCTTTCGAATCAGGTTTCGTGCACCTAAAATCCAAAAGTTTTGACGAATTATGGCAAAGAGTGCCGATACGCCCGGATGCAGGTGTAACCTGTGCTCATTCTTTACAATGAGGTATGTGATACGATGCGTTTTGGGCATAATGACCGGATGCTTGGCAGAAAAGGTCAATTCCGAGTTGCTTAATCGTCCACCCACACGCAGAAGTCCGTTGTTGTCCAAAATCGGGGAAAGTGTGCGCAGCTTGGAATCCTTTCTTAAAGGGCGTCCATTCTTTAACCGCTCACGGTCATCTTTAAATGCTGCCTGAACATGTTGAACACAGTAGGTACGTGCTTCAGATATTTCTTGAAAGCACAAAGATATCGAACTGGGTGTATGTTGGGATCCTCGACGACGAATAAACCGCAATACATAGGCCATGATGCGAACAAGTCTCAGCCAGGATGAGGTGCGATCAGCCAGTTCGTCTATTACGGATTTTACAGGAAAAGTGTCACCCATGGTTATCAGTGCGATGGTTTTAACCTCTTCTTTGATTCGATCATCTGTAACGGAACTAGAAATTTGTGAACATGGGTGAGTTACCAGATTTAGGTCTTCGTCGTGCAGCCATTCTGGGCCCTTCCACCAAAGGTCAAACTTGAGAAGTTCTGAAGCCATCATTCCTCTGGAAGCGCAATCGGCAGGGTTTTGCTTCGTGTTGACGTGGTGCCAAGCATGCCGGGGTATAATTTCCAAAATCTCTGCAGTGCGATTGGCGACGAATGTTTTTAATTTGGACGGAATGAGCGACAGCCAAGCCAGGACGATCGTAGAATCGGACCATGCGTGAACGGTGATTGGGATATGCTTTAATGCAGCCCTGATAGATGCAACTAGTCGACTCAAAAGCAACGCCCCACAAAGCTCCAATCGAGGCAATGACTGCTGTTTAAGTGGTGCCACGCGTGTCTTTGCAGCGAGAAGGCACACCTCGAAGCTGCCGTCCGGAAGTTTGACTCGGCTGTATACAACTGCGGAGTAGGCCTTTATCGATGCATCTGAGAATGCATGCAACTCAATTGGTCCAGAAGTGTAGCCCAGATGCCTCTTTACCTGCAAGTCAGATAGTTTGGTAATATCCTTTCGGTATTTCTGCCACAGTTCCGTCAAACTATCGGGCAATGGTGAGTCCCAGTTCAGGTCAAGCAGCCATAACTCTTGGAACAATATTTTAAATTGAACAACTACCGGCGCTAGTAGCCCGAGCGGATCGAAAATCCGAGAGACATCGGACAATACCTGGCGTTTCGTACACTCTGCGGTTTCGATCAGATTGACGTTGTATACCAATATGTCAGGATCAGGTTTCCAATGAATACCAAGCACCTTCGTTGTTTCATCTTTCGACATGCTTATAACATCTGGGTTTAGACTCGTCTTAGAGCCACCAATCAATTCGCTGTTAGATTCCCATTTTCCCAGCTCAAGTTGTGCATGTTCAAATAGTCTTACGAGTTCATCCTTTCGTTGTATCAGCTCACCTTCCGTGCTTGCCCCTGTTAAAACATCATCCACGTAAAAATCCTCAAGAACAATTCTTGCAGCATCAGGATAATCTTGCTTGTAGTCGTTTGCCAGTTGCTCAAGTACTCTTACAGCCAGAAAAGGAGCGCAGGCCGTGCCATATGTTACAGTACACAACTGATAATGGGCTAATTCTTCTTTAGGATCCTGTCTCCATAAAATTCTTTGGTAGTTTCGATGTTTAGTGGAAACCCATACCTGTCGAAACATTTTAACAATGTCCGCGGAAAACACATATGGATAAATGCGAAATCGAAGGCAAACAGCAAACAGGTCTCGCTGAATACTCGGTCCCACATGCAGCGCATCGTTTAGCGACTTGCCATGTCGGTCTTTGTAAGACCCATCGAACACCACTCGTAGTTTTACACCAGAAACCGGGTGGTGAGGCATATAAAATGTACGCCTATCTGAAGAATGTATTTCTTGCGGTTCGAGCTTTCGCATGTGCCCCAGAACTTCGTAATCGTGCATAAATTTAACGTACTGTGCTTTCAGGTTCGTGTCTCTTTGCAGGCGTCTTTCTAGAGAGTTAAATCGCGCTATTGCTCCTTGAAGTGTGTCTGCAAATTCTGTAAGTTGGTCTTTAAATGGTAGCTCTACACAGTATCTTCCATGGTCATCTCGCGAGTGAGTTTCACAAAAATGCGCCTCAACTTTAGAGTTCTCTGGGTCTGGTGGAATGTTTGCAGACACATTCTCGAGCTCCCAAAACCTTTGGAGGGAAGCGTCAATGTCGAATGTTGAAAGTAGCGATGTTGCAGCTACTGGACTTGAAAGCATTGTTGATGTAATTACCCATCCAAAGATTGTTGATACAGCGATTATGTTACCATGATTGTCAAATTTCTTTTGTCCAGAAAAAGCAGTCCATACATAATTACTTCCGAGCAGAATATCGACCTCTGATTTGGTGTTGAACATTGAATCTGCTAACGGAAGATCATCGAAGATCTTCAATGCCGCTGTGTCGATATTGTTCCTTGGCAGCGATGATGTGATTTTGACTAAAACGTGAGCAGTTACAATCAACTCATCCTGTGACACTCTTGATTTAAGGTTAAGAATGCTTAAGCCCCTTGTCGTTTCCGCCTTAACTGATGATATTCCAGATACGAGTATTCGGGACGGTGATCGCATAATTCCAAGTTCCTTGATGCACCTTTCCGATATGTAGGATAGTTCGGACCCAGTGTCTAAAAGCACCCGACAAACTGTATATGTACCGCTTGCATTAAGTACATGAACCAACGCAGTAGGGAGCGTTCCTCTTATTTGAGATGATGGACGGCTATCAAGTCGTTCAGCAGGTGCTAGTGCAATGTGGCTCATTGAAACCAGCGAAACATTCTGGTCCTGTTCATCCTGCACCGTCATTGATACGCTTGGCTGACTTTGGGTTACAACAGGCTGACTAGAGGAGACTTGCAAATGAATCAGAGAATGATGTTTGCCATGGCAGTGTCTGCAGCGATATTTTGATTCACATCTGGCAAATACATGATCTGGCTTTAAACAATTAAAGCATAGTCGCTTCTCTTTGACAAAGGCATGGCGCTGTTCGGCAGAAAGCCCAAGGAAGTGTCCGCAATCGTACAGTGAATGATCATCTGATCTGCATTGAACACATTTAAAACTCTGTCCAGCTGATACAAATGATCGTGCAGCTCCTCTTGTGTTCTGTCCATACGAGGCGGTGGTTGGCTCATGATGGCTAAGCTCGAACTCCTCACATCGAGCATCCAGGAATCCAAAAAGGTCTTCAATTCTTGGAGATGTCAGATCTCGACTGAAGTCCACCCACTTGCGTCTCGACTCCGAATCGATTTTTGCCAAAAGCAGGTGTATTACCCAACAGTCTCGTCCAGTTTGTCCTACTGCGTCTAATCCACGCACAATTTCATTCGCACCATCAGAAATCTTTCTCAAAATGCCCACGTTTGTAGACTTGGCTATGGGCAGATTTATAAAAGATTCTAAAAGTGAATTAACAACATGACGGGGCCGATCGTAGCGCTCTATCAAGCGTGCCCATGCTGCGTCATATGCTGCCTCCGTGATTGGCAAATGACTAATCAATCTAAGTGCATCTCCCTCCAGAAACGACTTCAGATATTGGAATTTTTGTCCTTTTTTTAAATATTCCTTTAAGTGGATTGCGTGCTCGTACAGATCCTTAAACGCTGGCCATTCCTTATAGTCGCCACCGAAGGTTTTGATCTGTAGTTTGGGTAACTGCACATCTCTGCCTGGCGCCACTGCTTCAGTACTAGTTGGAAAGCGTTCATAAAACTCCCTCTGCAGTTGGAGTTGTTGTTGTAATGCCTGTGAAATTGCGTCGTTACCAATTTCATCACGTTCTGCAATTTTTACCGTTGGTGTTGCACCAGCCTGCTCTTTTATCTGTGTGTATAGCAGCTGGGCTCGCACAAATTTGCCTTCATACAAGTTATAGTCACTCATGGGATCAACATAACCTTCAGATTCCGTAAAGTCGAACATGTCATCCGTGGATCGGTCGAACTCTGCCCAAACGGCTTGGAGTCTCGCCATCATAATGTCAGCAACATTCGCGTTGCACTCCGCTGTGGGATTCTCGGCAAACGAAAGCAGTCGTGTCAGACTGCTCTTTTGTTTGCTCCTTATTAACTTTAATTTTTCCATTTCGAACTTTCACACGTTGAGTAAACCGATCAGCGACAGATACGACTCAGAAGGACCATTTATAATTAGAAACAAACGCAATTGCTTTCAATTATAAATCTTTATTTGATTTTGCTCATAGACGCTGGTACGTCTTCTTCTTCCTGTCGTCAAATTCGTACTGACATTCGCATTATTAATAAAACCAAAGTGGCAACGCTGATAAAGTATACATAAAAAAGAGTAATTTAAATCGCAGCCGGGAAAATTCAAAATCAAGCGGTTGTTCCTCAACAGGAATAATCGGGAAAAAAAATGTAAAAAAATTAAATCTTGGGAGTTTTTGAACCTAGAACCTCCTACCTGCCATAATTTATCTAATTCTGAATTTAGAATATAGCTGCCATAGGAACGATCGGAAAATTAATGGGAATGTAATAGGAAATAAATTATTGATTCGTTGGTTTTTATTGTATTCTCTTCTACTCTGGGATATGACTCTATTTAAATGTTTTCGAATTTCGATTTTAATTTTATCAATATCGAACTTCTATTTCATATAGCTGCCATAGGAACGATCGGAAAATTAGTGACTAATAGGAATCTGCAAGGGTATACATTAGGGCGGTCCAAAAAATGAAATCCCATTCTCACCCCTTCACATGGTAGATTAAAGTAAGCAAAAAATGTATGTGAAAACTAAAAAAATTGTTGGTGGGATTTAGACCTTGCGAAACGTCCTCAAAGTTTCCTTAAATATTACACATACGACAATACAATACCTCAACGCGCACCGTATAGGCGGGTGAGAGTAGGACCTTAAAAATTTCCATACAAATGTGGACCGCCCTAGTATACATATAAGCTTCGGCTGGCCGAAGCTAGCTTCCTTTCTTGTTTCATGATTATTCTGTTGCATTTAAAACACTTTACCTTTGTCTTTCCTTATATGGTGGGTTTGATTCTAGAAATTCGGCTCCCTGTCCTAACAATTTAAAAATTACGTACATAAATTGCAGTAAATAGTTCAGCAAACTCAAGTATGCAGCATTGTTACAATGACAATTCCATAATTATATATTTGTATTTTTGTCACCAAAATGACTTTGCTAATTAATGCCAAGGAAAATTGTTCAGCGTAAGCAGAATGTCAGCTTAGGAATGTTTGCCAACTTTTGCAATTCCCATTCATGATTCTGTTTCTAAAAAAATGTAAAAGCTTTCCAATTGCCAATTTTCATATTCCAGCATTTTTCGGGCGAAATGCAGTTCCTGAGAGAAGCTCGGCTCAGCGGCTGTCAAGCAAATAACAAATAAAATGCCAAGGGGAGCTGCGAAGGACAAATAGGAGGAATAGCCCAGGCGGAGGCCAAGAGAAATCAACAAAGTGCGCCAGTTACAAATCAAAAGAAGCAACCGAAAAGAAAAGGATTTTTATGCAATTTTTACGCTGCTCCTGCTACTGCTACTGATATGCAGAGAAAAAATCTTTATTATTTTAACAATAACCATTTTATTCTTTGCCATATATTTGTGAAAATAATTATACTTTAAAAATTAAAATCCTTCCAGTAAAAATAGATTTTTAAAAACTTTGGTGAACAACTTTTTGAATAGTTTAAAATTAAAAAAATGACAATTTGAAATAAGAAATGAAACTTCTCCCCCCCCCCTCCTCAACCTCCTCACCCACATCACACTTTATCCTCCACTTTAATTTCACTACCACATACTCACCACATTCACATTTATTTAAAATTCCAATTATTAATAAATCCACTATTTCCCTTATTATTTAAAATAATACAAAAAATTTCATAAACTTATAATATATTTATTCCCTCATGGTTTTATTTTTCTCTCCATCCCCAGCACCTTTTTATCTACTGGCTTATACCATATACCTTACTCTAACCACTCACAAACCCACCCACCATCACACTCAAATCTTCAAATATAACACTCTATCTCCCAAAAATATTAATTAATTATAATTTTAATTTCCTTTTTTTTGTTGAAAAAATAATAGTAAATTTGTTTGAATTTGTCTTAGATCTTTTTAATGTAAGTTACAGTAGGTATGTAAAAATCAGAAAACCGTTTAAACCTAAGCAAGGGATCCTTAGACATTTTAAAAGATTTAAGGTGACTTTAATTAACTATACCCAATTAATACCAAACAGAGAAAATTTTTCAAGAAGACTGACGTTCTCAAATTATGTATTTGTATTCTTCATTTGAGGAAATACTGATTTTGTGGACAAATTTTGAAAAAAAGCCGTTCTTGAAAAATTGTCTCTTTTTGGAGGAACTCTTTCTAGCTTGATTTAAAAACTTCTTAAGTTGGTAGATGTTTTTTTGCAGTGAACTGCCCGGATGCCAACCAGAAGTAGCAGCCAGCGGGGTGGCAAAAGGGGGCGGAGAGGCGTGTCTGGGCAGAGGGAGGCGGCTACACAAAATTGGCCAATTTACATGCGTTTGTGTTTTGCGCTGTTGTTGTTGCACAAGAGGGAAGATTGAAGTTCAATTTTGAGTTTTTCTGTGAGTGTGTGGGTGAAACGAATGCAAAGTGGCAAAGTTGGAGGGAATTGGGAGATTGGAAGATTGGGGTTTGGGGTTCGGGGTTCGGGGGTTAAAGGTTCGAGGTGGTGGGGAGTGAAATTGCAAACTGCTGCAGCGTTGAAATGCCAGCAAAGAGTTTAAGCCCAGCCAAGCGAAGCACTCAAGAGGCATTAAGACAGAGACACAGACAAGAAGAAAGATAGATAGATGGATAGCTGTAGCTGAATAGCTGGATAGCCGGAGAAAGCTGGGAAAGGGGCAGAGCAGGAGAATGAAAATCGCTTTGAAAGCGTCTGCAACGGAAGGGCTTTAATAAGCTCCAGGTGAGTGGGTGGGCGGCTCCGGGGAACGCTCTTGGGCAAACTGTGGTTTCCATGGTTTACTTACAATTTAAGCAGCCGGCTCCTTAAACTCCCTTCCCCTCCCCCTCCCCCTTCCGCACTGCACACGTTGCGTATACGCAACGTTTTCCCCCTGACACCATGGATCGTCATGCAACCGAGGCGAAATGACAACATTGTTACTTGCATTACGCTAATGAGCTTATCAGGGCCTCCAATGTAACTAATGAACCGACTGCGGCTTTCGAGTGTGTTTATATTTATCCTCAGAGAGGACTTATGTAACAAAATAACATAACTATGATAAGAAGCAACTGTGCGGATATACCTTGTTCAAATCAATGTGGTTCGTTATTTCAGAGCTTGCACTATCACTGTGTAATTTAATAAAGTGCAAATGAGAAAATTCCTAAACATTTTTTAAATATAATGTTTTGAATGTTATATTAATGTTAACTGAATTTGGTTAACCAAAACCAAAAATAAAATTAAAAAAGGTTTTATACATTTATGTGGATAGGTGTACTTATGAAGTTATATGACTGTTATTGAATTTCCCAAATAATTAACATGTAAGGAATCTAGCTAAACCATTGTAATAATTATTTTTAAAACTTTTTATATTTCCCACATAGTTGAAAAATCTGTCCCATCTAAAGGTTTATAAATGAGTTATTAGTTTATCTTAAAACCACCAGCATTGTAACACTGAGTCAATCTAGGTAATTAAAACCCCGGCTCTTGTGTACAGCTAACCCCGAGCCACTTCCATGCTTAAAAACCTCCGAAGTTAACAAAAAAGAATGTTCACCGCACATCCTGATCCATTCTCTAATCCGGCTTACCCTTCATATCAAGCTTCCTTACCCTGTGTGCTAATCCCAACACTTTTCACACTTTAGCCAAGGGCCCACAGATAGAACTTTATCAACAGAACATCGGAAAATGTGCATGTGTGGCAAACTTTGGCTGCACATTTGAACATTGCTCTAATTACTTGCCCCCATACGAGGCATAACAAAACAATTTGAAAGTCTGAGGAGGGGGAAGGTGGATTGGGGGGAGGGAAAGGGGGCCAAACCGCACACATAGAGGACAAAGTGTCCCTGGAGGAGATGGAGATGGAATCAACCGAAACAGGAAACATCAACATGACAGAGAGGAGACCAGGACAAACATTTAACAATTTTGCAGGAACAATATTCAATTTCCGACTGTCTAATAAGTTTTTGGCCAGCTCACTCACACGTAGAGGAGTTGGCCCATGTAATAAGCCAACTTCAGGCGTCTGGCCTGTCTATCCATACCCATTCGTCGCCCCAGTCAGAGACCCATCTCATCTCATCCCCATTCCCAATCCCATTCCCATTGGCCCGACCCGACAAAACTTCCATTACTCAAACCAGGGCAGCGACGCAACATTTTCCTTTAATTTCCTTTTTAGTTCTTTTTCGACGCCAAACTAACTTGCCATGCCCTGCCACAGCAAACTCCCTTCTTCCGCCTGCCTTCCGTCCGCTGGCATCGCAGACCGGGAATATTGTCAGCTTAAAGCCGGCTATACGTGCATACACACACCCACTTACCACGTGCAGATCCCTCAACTTTAATGAATACCCGCGGGCCAATGCAAACACAACTGTAACGGCTAACGGGCCATATAAAATGCATTTCGAGTAACAAACTTTAAACACTGCGAACGCGTTCATTTGGGACCGCCATGGATGTGGATGCTCCCCAAAGGGGTGGCTGCCAGGATCTGGGGACTCCTAGCGCGACAGTTGCGGGAGAATAGTTGAGGGCTGCCTGCACAACAGTCAATTACGGTATGTAAAAATACATGTTTATGCGCCAAGATTTCACGATCTTGGGTATCGATAAAAGGGGAATAATAAAAACAAGAGAGAACGCTATAGCCGGGTGCCCCGACTATCAGATACCCGTTACTCAGCTAAAGGGAGTGCGAGGGAGATGGAGATATAAAACTTTGATCACGCATAACTTTTTAACGAATGGTTCGATTTGAAAAATTTCTTCCACATTTCGATAGGTATTGATAAACACAATAAAACTGCATTTTTACTTTTCCGAAATATTTAAATTTTGTAATATCGTTATAAGCGATTGTGGGCGTTAGAGGGGGCGTGGCCCTCGGCTGAAACAAACTTGCGCTGCGTAGGAACTTCAAGGATCTGCATGCAATATGCCAATCTTATTGCTTTTATAGTAATGTGTATAAAAATGGATTGAGCAAAGGCACACATTTAAAATATTTTTGAACATTTAAATTATTAAACAATAAACATTCCATATTGGGCTGTCGAATTTTTTAAATATAACTCTAGTCAATTTAGATTTTCACAAATTTTAAAATAAAGTGGACCATTTCTATAAAAAAGCTTGGCACCATAGAAACGATCGCTCGATTGAATGAGAAAAAGCAATTCATACCAGATTAAACGCTACAGTCGATTACCTAGACTATTAGACACCTATTACTCAGCTAAATAAATATGAGAGAGATGGATATATGCAAGCCGTCGCGTGAATAGGCGCCATCTAGCGCAAAAATGTATTATTTGCTCAACACTTTTGCAAAGATTGTTCCCCAATCAAAATTAATAATAACTGCAAAAAAAAAATTAAAATATACTTTTTCCTTGTATTTTTTATGATTTTTTTTAAAATGACAATTTTAGCCGCTTTTTCCTCCTTTTCAAACAAAATTTTACTGAGATGTCTCCATTCAAAAAATCATTAAAAATACAAGGAAAAATATTTTAAAATTTTTTGGGAACAACTTTGCATCAAAACATTTTTGTTTTAAGCCCCAGGAAAAAAGTTTAAAATTTGACTTTTACAAAATTTGCTCACTTTTCAGTGAAGGGGTCGTTAACGACGGTATAAAGTATATATATTCTTGATCAGCATCATTTAAACGAGACGATTTAGCATGTGCGTCTGTCTGTCTATCAGTCCGTCTGTCCAAAAGTTTATCCATCTATAAGTCCGTCAAAATATGACGCAAACTAGTCTAACATTTAAAATTATCGTGACAAATACTTTCCACCACCCCTGTATTTCATTGAATTTAGTATTTTAAGTCGGAACGAACTAAATCGGACCACTATATCATAAAAAAGCTACCATAGAAACGATCGCAGATTGAATAAGAAAAAAAATATATCTTGGGTGTTTTTGAACCTAGAACCTCCTACTTTTGGAAACGCCATTTTTTATCTAATTCCGATTACCGAATAAATTTTTATCAAAATCGACTATTATATACCTATACTGCCATAGGAACGATCGGAAAATTAGTGATTAATAGGAATTATCTGCAAGGGTATATAAGCTTCGGCTGGCCGAAAAATGTATTATTTGCTCAACACTTTTCAAAGAGGGGTCCGATTAAAAAAATTTGTTATACATTTCGGTACCAAAAAAAAAGGGCATACACTTTAACATAACCCATAAAGATGTGGACGCCAGGTTTATTTTACAGGGTCGGAAACGCTTTCCCTTCAGTTTACTTACTTTCCAACAAATACAACATACCCTTTTAATCTACGAGTAAGGGGTATACAGATTATAGCTTCGGTTATTTTGATCATATTTTCATCTACTCTCATTTTTATACCCTTGCAGTGGGTATTATGATTTCAGTCAGAAGTTTGCAACGCAGTGAAGGAGACGTTTCAGACCCTATAAAGTATATATATTCTTGATTAGCATCACTAGACGAGTCGATCTAGCCATGTCCGTCTGTCCGTCCGTCTGTCCGTCCGTCTGTCAGTCCGTCTGTTTCTACGCAAACTAGTCTCTCTATCGGGACAAAACTTTCCCAAAAGTCTTATATCTATTGCAGGTAGTATATAAGTCGGAACGAGCCGGATCAGACAACTATATCATATACATAGCTCCCATAGGAATAATCGGGGAAAAAAATGTAAAAAAATTATATCTTGGGTGTTTTTGAACCTAGAACCTCCTACTTTTGGAAATGCCATTTTTTATCTAATTCCGAATTTCGAATAAATTTTTATCAAAATCGGACGACTATATCATATAGCTGCCATAGGAACGATCGGAAAATTAGTGATTAATAGGAATTACCGCAAGGGTATATAAGCTTCGGCTGGCCGAAGCTAGCTTCCTTTCTTGTTTTTTTTTTATTTCAGAAAATCAGACGATCAAAAATTACGAAAAATGGGATAATACATTTTTTAATAAACAAATAAGCGAGTAAGGAACTTTGTTAAATATTTTTGAAACTAATTTAAAATTCTAAAAAAAATCGTGTTTTTATGAAGAAAATATTTTTAACAGACTTAATTTCAAATTACAATTACTTACAATTACAATTACTTATAAATATAGATATCAAATGGATAAAGATAGATGTCGGATAGATATTTTGTTCAAACCGCATAAACGATAATTTATTCGCTAGGCCTGTCCCAAAGTAAATACAGCATGTTGCTACTGTGGCCGCTGTCGAAGTCGGCTTTATAGGGCCGACCTCCTCCGCCCTTTCAGGATCCAAAGCCATGCAAATAGGAGCCAAATGAGTATTGGAAAGAGGCAGACATGGGGGATATGGCCCAGAAGGAGCTGGAAGTGGGTGGTAAGGTCCTTGGTGGGTTCTTGCTGCGGTTTACACTGCCGCCATGGAAATGACAGACGATGTAAAAGAGTTCATTAATATTGCAAGGTATGCTCACGATGACGATGGGGAGGGGAAGGGTCAGGGGGTTAGGGCAAAAGAAAGAATGAATTGGAAGAACAACAGCAACAACAAACGAGGACAACGTTTTGACTGTGCGCACAATTATTTTGTAATTTGTCATATTTGTAGGCCTCGGCTCAAGTCAGACAACGTTGCACTTTAGGGCGGTGGCAGGAAGATGGGGCAGGTCATCACTGCTTTGTCCAAAATTTCAAGTAGCAAAGCCTCGGACTCAAGTGGCTTGACGGCCTACTAAATAGAGAATCTAGGGGCAGATGGTACACTGAAAATATTATTGCCCAAAAAGAAAAATTCATAATATTCTTAAAAGAAATGGTGATTTCCGCGATTCATAGACTTTTTACTTGTTTATAGAGAACATAAAAATATTTTTTACTGTTTCAAGCCGGCAAATTAATTTAAATTGTATTATTGTAATACATTATATACAAATTTATACCAATATTTGGGTTTCTAAAGCGCTGCAAAAATTCCATAGCTTTACTTTTCACAATTTCAACAATATAAATGTAAATTCTTTAGGTGTACCCATAAATAATTCATTATTCCTAATGTGCAATACATTTTTAATTTGTTCATATTGAAGAATTTACCATTTAGGGCATTTAAAGGCATTACAAATTCGGAAGTTATCAATAGCCTAATTTAGTATTTATATTTCGTATTATTGTAAATAAATAATTTTTTCTGTGTCAAGAAATAAATGGGTGGCAAGAGCAAAGTAGATCGCCTACAAACTGCATAATTGTTTGTATTTTACGCTTTACATGATAGCTAAGCAAATCTTTTGTTACACTGTCCAACAGAGAAAATTCGCGCATTCTCAATTTTTCTCTCTCTTAGCCTTTTTGTTAGCCTTATGCTTTGTGTGCACTTTCTAAACATGGCGGCGCCAAACAGCGGCTACCTCAACCTACTTTTGGTTCTTAGGCCCGATACACAGGAAAAATACTATTGTTTTCGACTAATATTTGTTTTATTTTAATCTAAAATTTAGATTTATTTAAAAGAAGAGGGAACGCTAAAATTAAGTGCTTCCAATATCAGATACCCCTCAGCTAAAGGGTGCAGCTAAAGATATGCAAACAGCGCCATCTAGAGCCGATTTCATTATTATCACTTATTATTATTTTGTTAATTTCATTTATTTGGAAGAAAATCACAGCCAAAAATTACATACTGTTGTTCAGTTTATTTCAAATTGAAATCCAATCTTCCCATGTCAAATAAAAAACCCCTTTATAAAATGTCCTTTGAATGTAAAAATATTTTCTTGTGTAGATGTGAAGCCGTTGTTCAGACTTTAATAGTTAGACCCTCCTATCCCAACCCCGCTAGTTACACCCCCTTTTGGTAAGTCAACAGAGAGTGAGGCGCAGTCTGTCAGCCAGTTTTCTTGCCCCTGTTGTGTTCTGCATGTTTACCAAGCCCCGACCCCCGCCCACATCATAGTGCCATGGAACCGCCTCATCATGTGCCGCCCCTCATAATTATACCCTACAAATGAGTTGGCCATAAAGTGTTTCGTGTTAGAACAAGCAAACATAATAAAAACATGGTATAATATTTATAATATGAGGCCATCTTTATAGGGAACCTGCATTTATAGCCAAACTGCTGCTAGTGTAGATAAAAATCAAAGTTTTTATGATAATAAGACAACACACCTCTTTAATTTAATTACGAATTTTTAAAAACATTTTAGTAAAATTAGAATCTGATTGTTAAAACCATAAACCACACAACCTCATACTTTATTTCTATCCTTTATTATATGTATTATCTTATTAGCCATTTTCTTGAATCCATGTTTTAACTAATCATGTTAACGTTCATAGAGTTTCATACCATCCTCAAATAATATCCATTTATATTTAATTTGTAATTACGGCTCCCTATCTGCCTTCTCTAAAGACCCACAATATCATCTGCTTGCCTAGAGTATCACCAACTTTTACACTTTCACATTGAAGCTTATTTTTTTGGCTCTCATAATTTTGATATGCAGTATTTTCAGTCCACTGCTTTCAGTTTCCCTGCTCGCCCATTTCTTTGGTTTGCGTCCGCTTCTTCTATCATTTCGTGCACATTTTTGTTTGTGTTTGCAGTTGTTTTTGTTGAATTACATGCACACATACAGAGGGACAAATATTTATTTAAAACTTATGCCCGAGGCCTTTCATTACTGTGCACGGTAAAAATATATATTTCACTCTTCTATTCTGTCTTCCCCTTTTCCACCATCCCTTGGTTTCTCTTTTCACCATTTTGTGTCGGCCGTTTCTAAGTTCTTGTTACTTTTTTGCTCTGTGCAAATGTGCGGAATGTTGCTTTGTGCTCACCATTCGCTTTCTTCTCCCGCCCCCTTTCTTGTGCTTTCCGGATTTTTGGTCCATGGCTATTAAGTAAAAATTTGTCCGTCCAAGGGGCGGCTCTTTTCATAGTCTTCGCCTAGTTAATGTACTTGTAACCTGCTCCTGTTCCAGATCCTTTCAGGTCCGCCACCCCAACGCAGACCGCACCACATCATCACCCCCAATTATGGCGTCTAGCGGAGTTTTAATTAGTCTTCGTACTACTTCCCACTCAAGACCCGCCCCGATCCTGCAGCTCCTCCCCGCTTTGTATTGTTTGTGTCCTTGTGTCTGGGCCATTGTCTTGCCCCGAAACGAACAAAATGCATTATGACATCGCAACAAAATAGCCAAAGATGTTGAAATTTTTATGCGAATTTACTCGGTGAATTATTTTAAAGTAGAGTGCTGAAAAATCTCCCTGCTCTTATGGCAAGGAAAACAATTAAAGAAAATCAAATGGACTGAAGTAGCTTCACAGTTATTGAGTATCTTTATACCCTTGCAGAGGGTATTATGATTTCAGTCAGAAGTTTGCAACGCAGTGAAAGAGACGTTTCCGACCCTACAAAGTATATATATTCTTGATCAGCATCACTAGACGAGTCGATCTAGCCATGTCCGTCTGTCCGTCTGTCTGTCCGTTTCTACGCAAACTAGTCTCTCAGTTTTAAAGCTATCGGGCTAAAACTTTCCCAAAAGTCTTATATCTATTGCAGGTAGTATATAAGTCGGAACGAGCCGGATCGGACAACTATATCATATAGCTCCCATAGGAATGATCGGGTAAAAAAATGTAAAAAAATTATATCTTGGGTGTTTTTGAACCTAGAGCCTCCTTCTTTTGGAAATGCCATTTTTTATATAATTCTGAATTTCGAATAAATTTTTTTCAAAATCGGACGACTATATCATATAGCTGCCATAGGAACGATCGAAAAATTAATGGGAATATAATAGGAAATAAATTATTGCTTCGTTGACTTTTATTGTATTCTCTTCTACTCTGGAATATGACTCTTTTTAAATGTTTTCGAATTTCGATTTCAATTTTATTAATATCGAACAACTATATCACATAGCTGCCATAGGAACGATCGGAAAATTAGTGATTAATAGGAATTATCTGCAAGGGTATATAAGCTTCGGCTGGCCGAAGCTAGCTTCCTTTCTTGTTTTTTTTTAAATCCGATGCAATACTTTACAATTACCTTATTATTTTAATGTGTTTTATATTATAATTTTAGTCATCAATTTGCAATGCAATGATGGAGACGTATCCGACCATATAAGGTGTATATATTCCTGACTAGCCTCCGAGAAGTAATAAGAAAATACTATGAAAAAATTGTAGCTTCGTTGATTTTGATCATAATTCCTTTTACCCTTATATAGTAAATAACAATCTCGAATAAAATGTCAAAAAAAAATATATGTTTCTGACTTTTTTATAAAGAAATAAAATGTTATGATTTATGATGGATGTTCGGCTAACTTACTGCATTAATAAAAAGCAAGAAAGAACGCTATTATCGGGTAGCCCAACTATTAGACAAACGTTACTCAGCTAAAGGGTGTGCGAGGAAGATATTACATTTTGATTGCTCATAAGTTTTAAATAAATGGTCGGAAACGGTTTCTTGTACACTTTTACGTAAAAAAAATACGGCGGGATAAAATCGATATCCGCATGGTAACTGTATGGTATTTAAACGCATATCGTTTTTACCATGCAATACTGTTTAAAATTGATTTTAACATAACATCAAATCGATCATCGTTTCATATTAATATTTTTTGGTGTACCTTTCCCAGAATACAATATACCCTTCTACTCTAAGTGTAACGGGAAGAAAAATGTATAAGATATGGTAAATCATTATTGATTCAGTATCAGTTCTATCTTGGTACGGCGCGTATCAATTTTACTTGCTCGACATATAGTTTTGAATATTTCTGTCTCGCTTTTACCCATAGTAATTTTACGCGCTATCTCGTCCTTTTTTGAAAATTGATTCTACATAAATTGACCATGTGCATATTAAATTTAATCCCTAGTGTTTTTTTCGTGTGCTTAATTATAAATTTGACTCTATCAATGTTCCTAAATGAATCGGCTCTTCAAAATAAAACATCAATCAAACACCCATTAACATGAGACCATAATAAATGTACTCATATTTCCCAATAAAGCGTTATAAATAGATAATTTTGGAAATGTTCAGCAGTCCGAACTCACCTGTCAATTTAGTAACGCAGAGTTTACATTAAATTTCGCTTTGGTAAAATTTGGTTAATTAGTTTGAATGTTTCTGTTTGTTTGTTTTTTTTTGTATGTGTTGTTGTTGGGCGAGAATGTTTTTGGGCGCCAAAAAGTACAGTCACCAACACAGAGGCAAAACAAGCACAGAGCGACTGTTATTAGCTGTCGAAACTGTTATTTCCCCTCACTCTATATCTGCCTCTCTTTCTTTCCCTGACTCTTTCCCTCTTTTGGGATTGTGATTGAAGTTAGCGGCGTTTTGGATGATGCACTTGATCCGTTGTTATCGGTCGCAAATTAAGGGAAAACGGGAAGAATTTTGGTAATTTTTGGGCAATTACTGGTTTATCTCGTTTCGTCGAATTTGGTCGGCTGATTGATGGATGCCAGAAGCGCACACACTGCACAAGAAACACACAACTTGACTGAGCGAAAATGCACAAATAACTGAATTGAAATATCCCCCCGCATCACACACACACACAGAAGGGAAGAAGAGCGAGGGAGAGAGCAAGTGCGTGGAAGCGAGAAAGCGTGCTTGGCTTCGCTTATTTTCGTTCAAAAATTTCTTACAAATTTGCTAAAACCCAAAAAATGAGCAGAGAAGCGCAATGCACTCGAGTGCATTTTAATTGATTTTTTCTTTATTTTTTCACCCGGCTTTCACTCACAGCAGGATGGCCTGAGTGCTCTCATCTCGCTCGGTCCCACGCGGCGTATGCGTAACATTACAGTTGCATTTCGGCGATTCGAGTGAGTTTCGTTTCCTTCTGAGTGAGTTGCGAGTGGGCGATCTCCTGTGGGTCACGGCTCCAGTTTCTCTCCTCCATAATTTTAAGTTTTAATTAGCTTTTTGTTGCTGCTGTAATTTCGACAGCAAACAAAAGTTGCTGCTGCATCAAATTTTAAATTAATTACACGTAAGAATGCTGAAAAATTGATGGCCACAACGAGGTTCCATTCATTTTGGACAAACAATTAGCATTCACTGTCCCAAATATGACGCAAAAGTATAAGGCTAAATGAAAGAAAAGTTGGCGGAAGTTTTGGAAGGGATGAGGGATATTTTTTTAAGAAGGCCGCCGAGAGAGGAGTTAGACCCGGTATAGACAAAGTTTTTAATATGAAAATTGCTCGTTTTGGGTCGAGGAAATTAAGTGGCTGCTGGATTGGCGGCTGGGGAAATGTACCCTTTTCGATTTATTCCAGTCTAGGACTTATTTAACTTTGATGGAGTTTTCTGAGAATGGCAAAAATTATAATGTTTGCACCAAAAGGTATTTCTGATTTTATCTTTTCCTGGCCAGTTTATTTTCTCCTAGTTGATTTATATTACATTCTTTAAGGAAATCCGCAAAAGTATTCAGAAAATTAGAGCCAACTAAAATATTTTTCAGTTTAAAAATGGATAATTATAGGTAATTTCCCCATATGTACAATGTTACAAGAAAGACCGAAATAAATGTGTTGTTTCTTTAGGAATACTTGGTTTCATCAGTCGGATAAAGAACAATTTTCCATCGAATCAAACCATGATAGATATGTATGATACTATACATTTTGCAGTCTTAGCTTTTAATGTGAAGTTTTCACAATTGTCTTGAAATATCTTGAATTACACCAGTTTACAAGAAAAATCGACGTCACCAAAATTGAAGACAACCTTAATTTTCTGGTAAAGAACATCTGCCTGATTAAGAAATGGGCACATATAGTTTTTTGTATGGTGTCAATTTTTATACCCTTGCAGAGGGTATTATGATTTCAGTCAGAAGTTTGCAACGCAGTGAAGGAGACGTTTCCGACCCCATAAAGTATATATATTCTTGATCAGCATCACTAGACGAGTCGATCTAGCCATGTCCGTCTGTCCGTCCGTCTGTCCGTCCGTCTGTCCGTCCGTCTGTCCGTCTGTTTCTACGCAAACTAGTCTCTCAGTTTTAAAGCTATCGGGCTAAAACTTTCCCAAAAGTCTTATATCTATTGCAGGTAGTATATAAGTCGGAACGAGCCGGATCGGACAACTATATCATATAGCTCCCATAGGAATAATCGAGGAACAAAATGTAAAAAAAATGTGTCTTGGGTGGTTTTGAACCTAGAACCTCCTACTTTTGGTAATGCCATTTTTTATCTAATTCTGAATTTCGAATACAATTTTTTCCAAATCGGACGACTATATCATATAGCTGCCATAGGAACGATCGAAAAATCAATGGGAATTTAATAGGAAATAAATTATTGCTTCGTTGACTTTTTTTGTATTCTCTTCTTCTCTGGGATATGAGTATTTTTAAATGTTTTCGTTTTTAATTTTATCAATATCGAACTACTATATCATATAGCTGCCATAGGAACGATCGGAAAATTAGTGATTTATAGGAATTATCTGCAAGGGTATATAAGCTTCGGCTGGCCGAAGCTAGCTTCCTTTCTTGTTTTTTTAATTTTTATCCTTTGACGAGGTGTAGCTTCTAAACTAATGACTAGAACTCAAAGCGGTGTATAAGAAAGTTCAAGGCATTATATTATTTCTAAAATGATCTAATAATCGGGGCTACCGACTATAGCGTTCTCTCTTGTTTATGTTTTGGATTTTCTATTTGTATACCCTTGCAGAGGGTATTATGATTTCAGTCAGAAGTTTGCAATGCAGTGAAGGAGACGTTTCCGACCCTATAAAGTATAATATTCTTGATCAGCATCACTAGACGAGTCGATCTAGCCATGTCCGTCTGTCCGTCCGTCTGTTCGTCTGTTTCTACGCAAACTAGTCTCTCAGTTTTAAAGCTATCGGGTTAAAACTTTCCCAAAAGTCTTATATCTATTGCAGGTAGTATATAAGTCGGAACAAGCCGGATCGGACAACTATATCATATAGCTCCCATAGGAATAATCGGGGAAAAAAATGTAAAAAAATTATATCTTGGGTGTTTTTGAACAAATCACCTCCTTCTTTTGGAAATACAATTTTTTATCTAATTCTGAATTTTGAATAAATTTTTATAAAAATCGGACGACTATATCATATAGCTGCCATAGGAACGATCGGAAAATTAATGGGAATATAATAGGAAATAATTATTGCTTCGTTGCTTTTTATCGTATTATCTTCTACACTCATAAAAATAATTTTCTACATTTTAGAAAATCGCCCTAAAAAAATTTTCGCCCTTGAACTGAGAAAAATTTCCTATTTTCACGACAAATTTGCCATAAATTCAAGGCAGGTTACCATAAAAAAATCTTTTTAGGGTTAATTTTTCTATTTTTCTAATATTTAGGGCGATTTTTTTCGATTTGCTTCGTTTTGACCTTTTCTAAATCCAACGGCGAATTGCCCTAAATTTTTGCCTACAATTTTTCTAAACACAAGGGCGATTTGCCTTAAAAATCACTCCAAAAGTGTGAAATTCGGTAGCCCAGCGGTCTAACTTGCGCTTTCAACTTTGCTATATGAGGACTACGGTCGTGGAGTTGTGGGTTCGACCCCTGTGTGATTCAACTTGATTTTTATTTTTTTTTTTAAAGATTATAATACTAAGGACAAAACGACCCTAATTGTCACAGTCGCCAGGAAAAAAAATATAAGGTTTAGTTGCCTTTTGTCAAATTATAACGTAGACCTCAAGAAAATAAGATGTGTGCAGAGCTTGTACGTCGCCTTGCGCGATGGTTCTGTGGTGCAGCGGTAGGACGTTAGACTCTAAACCGAGAGGTCGTGGGTTCGATTCTCGCAGTGACCAAAAAAAGTAAGTTGTTTTTTCTCTTCATATTTATTTCCCTAATTCGTTTACAAACATGATTTTTCAGTTCTAACGGCTTTGCGTGCTGTGCTGTATAGGTAAGGGGCCCCCCTTAACGCAACTCCCATATAGACACCAATACAATAATATGAAAACGGTGTCCTCCGCCGGTGTTGTTTAATTAAAGCAGTCCCAGTTCCCAAAACATACCCCATTAAAATACATGCTTCAAATTCAGTTAAGCATGCTCAAACACGTTTTTTTTTTAATTTGTCCAATTTTTTAGGGCATTTGCCTTCAAAAACAGAAAATTCTCCCTTACTTTTAGAAAAACATACCTTAAAGTTAGGGCAAATCACCCTAAAAACAGGAAAATATTTCTCAGTTCAAGAAAAATCACCCTAAATTAAACCAAATTTCTATAGGAATTTTTTAGAAAATTTTTCTAAATACACGGGCGAATCGCCAGCGGATACGATTTACGGGCGATTTTCTTAATCCACGGGCGAAAAGACAGTTTTTTAGGGCGATTTCGGGTAAAAATTTCTATGAGTGTACTCTGGGATATGATTGTTATACCCGTTACTCGTAGAGTAAAAGGGTATATTGTATTCGTGCAAAAGTATGTAACAGCTAGAAGGAAGCTTTTCCGACCCCATAAAGTATATATATTCTTGATCAGGATCACTAGCCGAGTCGATCTAGCCATGTCTGTCTGTCCGTCTGTCCGTCTGTCTGTCCGTATGAACGCTGAGATCTCGGAAACTATAAAAGCTAGAAGATTGGCATTTTGCATGCAGATTCTAGGAGTTCCTACGCAGCGCAAGTTTATTTCAAAAAGGTTCCACGCCCCCTCTAACGCCCACAATAGCTTATATACGATTTGAAAAATTTTAATATATCGGAAAAGTAGGAATGCAGTTTTGTTGTCTTTATCAATACCTATCGAAATGTAGAAGAAATTTTTTAAATCGGACCATTCGTTTAAAACTTATGCCTGATCAAAGTTGTATCTCCCTCGCACTCCCTTTAGCTGAGTTACGTTTATTAGATAGTCGGGACACCAACCCGACTATAGCGTTCTCTCTTGTTTTTAAATGTTTTCGAAATTCGATTTTAATTTTATCAATATCGAATATCTTATAGCTGCGATAGGAACGATCGGAAAATTAGTGATTAATAGCAATTATCTGCAAGGGTATATAAGCTTCGGCTGGCCGAAGCTAGCTTCCTTTCTTGTTTTTCATGGTATGTATGTATATATAAACAAACGGAATGCAAAATGATTTGTACATTTACTTATATCCTTAAATATAGCAAAGATGGCATTAAAAGCTTATCAAATCGAATCCAAACCGAAGCCGAATTGAACTTGCAATTCACTCAGTCCAACCGGAAACAGGGTGTTCTGAAATCCGTGCACATCCAGGCTTGAGCATGCGCAAACGCAGCTCACTCAACTGGAGAGCAACAAGAGTGCAACACCTGAGCGACTCATAAACACACCTGGACAACCTGAAGTAATGCGGCAAACAGAGAGGGAGAGCCTAAAAAAGAGGAACAAGAGAGAGGAAGGGAGTGTGCGGGAGGAAAACAAACGTCAGCTGCATGAGAATCCAAAGGCGGGACGATTCCAATTGTGACATTTGCCATTGTTGGCCAGTGTAGTGACACACACCTACACGAATGAGTATGAGTTCAGAGCGGGAAGGCTTTAAATATTTATGAATGAAATGTTGTATACTTTTCGGGCACAAATGCAGGAACTAGTACAGAGAAAAGAATTCAATTAAGCTTGTTTCCTAAATTACTCTAGTTTACTGCAAAAAAAATCACCAAGGCCAATTTTATTCGTGTAAACTTGAGTCGCTGATCACGGGGGTTTCTGGATGCAAGTAGTTTTTACTCTTCATGAGCGAAAAAGTTAAAATAATAAAGTACTTGCATCCAGCAATATTCGCTTTTAAACGCTTTTTAAATGATGCTGTATCCTGATGAAATCGTTCTACCTTTTCAAAAAGAAGTTCTTCCAAGTTTAATGGGAAGAGGTTGAAATAACTGTCAAGAAGATAGTACACAGAGAGAATTATTTAAGTAATTTGTACTCAAATTGAGTATTTTTGTACTCAAAAATTAAGCATGAACACAAATACTCATTCTGAGTACAAAATACTAAATATCAGTACAAATTTGTCAAATTTTTTTTACTCAAATTGAGTACAAAATACATTTATTAAGTACATTAAGTACAAACTGTACTCATTTTTGGAAATTACTTGGATAGTATTTTAAAAATGAGTATTGGGTCATTCCATGTGAAACGTGACAGGTCAATTTGGGTCAAATCTCAGAATCAAGCGAAACTTTTTTTTTCGATAGAGGATTGAAATATAAGGATGGGTTTTTTTATTTTTTTAACTCTTACCGTTTATTTTTAAAAAATATTTTTTTAATTAAGCTCCGATTTTTAGGATATGCAGCTCTTGAGACTCGTTTAAGTTATTTTAATAATTCCAATGCCACTTTGTGGCATATCTTAATATCTTTCAGAAAAATATTTTTAAAAATTTTTAAATTTAAAATTAAGTATTTTTTAAGAGAATTTAAAATTAGAAAACTTCTGTACGCCGGAATACACGCGGTTTCCGAATAAAAAAATTATCCCCATATTGCTTCATCAATTCTTCACAAAGTGGTAAAATAAAATTTTTGTAATCGCAAGACGTACTAGTAAAGACAGCGATTTTAGTTTAGCGACTTTGCATCAAGCAACTACAGCGCAACGTGTAAGAAGAGCACAGCAATACGAGCGCGGCAGAGCAGGAATAGCGCTTTCCCTTTCTTACACGTTGCGCTGTAGTTGCTTGATGCAAAGTCGCTAAACTAAAATCGCTGTCTTTACTAGTACGTCTTGCGATTACAAAAATTTTATTTTACCACTTTGTGAAGAATTGATGAAGCAATATTGGGATAATTTTTTTATTCGGAAACCGCGTGTATTCCGGCGTACAGAAGTTTTCAAATTTTAAATTCTCTTAAAAAATACTTAATTTAAAATTTAAAAATTTTTAAAAATATTTTTCTGAAAGATATTAAGATATGCCACAAAGTGGCATTGGAATTATTAAAATAACTTAAACGAGTCTCAAGAGCTGCATATCCTAAAAATCGGAGCCTAATTAAAAAAATATTTTTTAAAAATAAACGGTAAGAGTTAAAAAAAAAATAAAAAAAACCCATCCTTATATTTCAATCCTCTATCGAAAAAAAAAGTTTCGCTTGATTCTGAGATTTGACCAAAATTGGCCTGTCACGTTTCACATGGAATGACCCTATTGCCATTTCTCAAATTGAGTACTGAAAAATGATTGAATTGAGAAAAAAATTCTCAATCCGGAGAACTTCCTTTCTTACTTACACATTATTTTAAGGGCTATACAGCATATGTTAATTGTTTCATAATTATGTGAATACTAAACTGTTATAAATAAAACAAACAAAAACAAAAATATTTGTGTTTACCGGAATGGGGATTGAACTCACGACCCGAACGACATTAGCTATCAAATATTTGATGGCAAGAGTCATTTACTCCCTAGGCCAGCCTTTTAGAAGGTTCCTGTGAGTAATGTCATACTCATTATGAGAATATTTGTACTCAAGTTGGAAATTGAAGAACTTGTTTCCTAAAATTAAGATTTTTGTGATCAATTCAAGTTTTTTTTCTTAAAGTGAGTTCAATTTGTACTCAATATAAGTTTTTTCCCAAAATTTGTACTCAAAATCAGTACATCCTGAAAATGAGAATTCAAATACTCAATTTCAGAACGTCAGAATTCTCTCTGTGTAGGTAGATATAAGAAGTTAAGTTGTATTTCTTATTCTAAAATTGAATCCGTTACTTTTTCTGTAGATTCTTCGGGCTGTCTTATGAAACCTGCAATCAGTGTTAGATATTTTAATAATAATGCCAAAAAAAAAGAAAAAAAATTCGAGCTATTATCGGCTTTGCTATGTGGATTCCACATTGTGGAATGCTTTCACCATCGATCCATGACCAAGGGTAAAGTCTGTGTCAAAAATGTCCCTCACAATGAACTCTCGGCCAATGGCCAAGCTAATCGCAGTGGAAAATCCAAAAACCAATACGGTTCTAATTGTATTAGAATTATTATGGTTGACCTCATCCGAAGGGCGTTGATGAGCATTGACCACGGTCCAGGCCGGCAATGAACCTCAAAGAAGTGGAAAGAACCGTCCAGAGCTGACAACGCACATGACTAAGCGCACCATCAACCAATTTTAAGGTTAATGACTGTGTTTACGCAAAATAAATGTGAACCCCTGCCGAAAAAAAGCGGCTAACTAATTTAAATTGATAGCAAAACGGCTATCAGAACCAGAGGAATGGGTAATCGGGGCGATGGCAAATAAGGGCCCAAATAGTTTTGTTTTGATTTGTTCCATTTTAGTTAACGCGTACTAAGTACGTTTGAAATGCGTTTATAGTGGGATTTCAAAATATTGCGTATACGCCGCTTGGGTCATGCACGAACGAGCAAACCGAGCAGCCGCTGATGGGCGGCCGATTAAGCTCCATTAAAAAAGCATTTTATGCTTTAAAATTGCAAACATTCGGCGGCGAACTCTATAAAAACAGTTAATGCCGGACCTTTTGCATTCAGTCAACGTTCGAGGATTACACACCGCAAACACGGCCAGCAAAATCATGTCAGCAAAACAAACGAGCAGTTGCCTCTGGTTGGGCTTGGTCCTGGTCGCGATGCTCCTGCAGCTTTCCGAGTGCCAGTACTACGGATATCCCTACGGATACGGAGGGGCTAGTGCAGGAGCGGGATCGGCGTACGGGAACATTTACGGCAACGGCATGTACGGATACCCCTACAGCTACGGCGGATATCCATACTACTCGTACCCCAGCTACAATCCTTACTCGATGTACGGCGGAGGAGCTGGTGGGTATGGACAGTACGGGTATCCCTATGGAGGATATCCCTACGGCGGCAACGGCATGAGTGAGTAATCCTTCTCCGCGCTCCTTAGTCATTGCACCCAAGTAATCTACAAGTGTTCTGGACCTGTTTTTTTCTCTAGACGTGGCTTACGCTAGCAGCAGTGGAGGGTTCGCCACAGCCAGTGCGGGCGGAAACGGATACTACGGATAAGAGATCAGTGATATTCCTAAGCTAGTTTTAATGTACACACTGGTTAAGTCTTCCTACTATTGTAGTATGTTAATGCGAATAAACATAATAGCTATTTAATATTTTATATAAGTCAAAAGTATTAATTATTTTACACTTTTGTCAAGGCCAAGTGATGTTATGGTTGGGGGAATTCTAGTAGTGTGTTTAGACTAGTCGCATCATTTACATGCGACAAAAAATAGAATTTTCTGATTTTTTCACAGAGGAACCCTGTGGGTAAGGCGGGTCGATTTGGGGGTCTGCAAATCAGTGCTGCCATTACTCAGCTTAAAAACAGGCTGATCTAGCCAAAAAACGAGGAAAAAGGACAACAAAAAATTGAAAAAGGACAAAAAAGAGGACAAAATTATCTTCTAATATTTTTGTGCACTTACAAATATGTTACATTTTGTACTAATTGTGTACTAATTTAGCAAAACTAACACTAAAAAACTTATTTTTGAATAAAAGGACAAATTTCCGGACAGGGGATGGTTAACATTTTTTCCGGATAAAGCCGTTAAAAAAGGACAGATCTGTCCGGAAAAAGGATAAAATGGCAGCACTGCTGCATTCGTAGTGGGGAACCGTAGTGTATGGACAATTCTAAGCAATATGGCCAGACCAGTCGCAAAAAAAACTTCGTTTGACCCTCCGCATTTGCAAGAGAAAAACACGGTTTTTTTGATGAAAAATATCTGAATTGCCTTGAATGACTTATAACAACAAATTTTTAATGTTTTTCGGTATTTTTTTTAACCAATAAGGATAAGGGATTGTGCTAGGGTTTCGTGACTTGGCATGTTCATTGCACAGGTTGCTGTATATATTTGATTTTTATGAAACCAAGTTTATTTTAAAGAGAGTTATTGTTAAAACTGTCTGTGCAAAGTAATGAAATATACATATGTATGTATCTACTCCACAAGGAAGGCGGCTGCAGTCATCCTGACAAAACATCCAAAATACTTTGAATTTCTACGTGAAACTTTTATGACACATTCTTAAAGAATTATTCTACCAATTTATGAAAGAAATCGAATTTTTTGTCCACTTCCATTAATCAACGTTTATTTTGTCATGCTAATTGTGTAATTAATAAATCTTTCTTAACTATTGTCATATTAATTATGTAATTATGTTGTTGTAAACAACCCACATAAAAGAGGAAAAATTACTGACTACTCTTGCAGACTATCGCTAAAATAAGATTGGTGGAAATTTGAATGCGCGCGCAATCGATATTTTTGGTTAGTGTTGAAAAGTACGCAGTACTGGTAGGTAAAGAATTGGTCAGCTATTGTTTACTGCAATCGCATTTTGTATTGAAACAAATCAGCAGTAGATGGTCTTATATTATGAACCTAGAAAATAAACTGATATTTCAAACCGATTCAAATTTAAAATGCAATACAATTTCGTAATATCCTTAGCGAGGGATTATATCCAAAATGCAGTTGGCAGGTTCTCGGATTGTGGCAACTCTATTCGGCCCCACCTCCTTTCCTATTTATTTCCGAACCATGTTCGAGTCTCGACTACTGTTTGAAATCAGACGTTTGCTTAAGCGAACACCCTTCTGTGTGAACAGGCTATTGGCCATTTCGACTATTTCGACCAAATAGGTCTCGCGAAACACAAAACAAAGGCACATCGCGCTCTCGCCAAATTCCGCCGCCGTCGCCTGAAACTAACACAAAGTAATCCTAAATTCAGTGCAAAATTCGCCGAATAATCGAATAAAAGGTGGACAATTGAATAAATACCCAGTTTACAGAGGAAGGCCGATGGGCGGCATAAAAACATTAACATTGCATTGCGTAATTGGGGCCAACAAGAAAAACAACCGAAAAAACAAAGCCAACCGACTGCATTCTAATGCGCCTGTGTGTGTGTATCTACAGCTGAGCAGCAAATAAATTAGTTACTTACTTGGCCTCAAAAGGCAACTTAGGTGCTTACTGTCTGGTTTATTTTGCGGATATAAGTCCAAGTCTTTAATATTCCATAGTATATTATATTAAGCACTTGACATGTAGTGAATAGAAAGAGGAAGACAAAACAGCAAAAGTATGCTTACGTTAAAAAGTGCTTGCTCCACATTTTCGCCACCTTTCTCCCTCTTTCCCGCCATCTCTTTTGCTCTCACGGGGGCTGCTCACGCGCACCGTGGGGTGTTTTTTCCTTTTCTGTGTGTCGCCCTAGCCCCTGCGTTTGCAGCCCCTTACCCACTGTTCGTGCCGCTTAATTTCATAAATCAAGGCAGCGTCAGTTAAAAAACAACAAGAGCTACTTCTGCTCGAGTCCCCTTCAGCCCCTCTCTTCTATCTTTCTGGTTTCGGCAATGGGAAATTTCCGTAGCCACCGCACAGTGGAGGAAGACAAACGGGCCGCAATTGAAATTAGTTGATTGCAATCTGTGCTTTTATGGGGAGTTAATTAAATTTCGACGAAGTTGGATAAAAGCACAGTCAAGTGCTTACGGCTAAGACTTAGTAAAGACGAATTGTCTTTTATAAATATTCATCCTATTTCACTCTTCTACATCCAGAAGTCGTTAAAGTTCTACTGCCGTATAGCATTTTAAATTTAAATAAAGATTACAATCGTAAATCGAAAAATCAAAATGACAATAAACCACATTAAAGTGATTTTAACAGCTTTCACACGCACTTTTCCCACTGTGCGCTTCGTAGACAGAACAGCTGATGCTCGTCAAATTTTAGCTTTCTGTTTGTACATAAAAGCGCTTTAAGTGCGAGTGTGAGTGAGCGAGGGAACTTGGATATCGATAAAAAAATAAACTAAAAACAACTCGGTCATCAATTCAGTTGACAAACTGCCCAACTTGATCTAGAATTGCTCGGCAGTACGTATATTTTTGCGTCGCAGTGTTGCCTTATCTGGGGGGTGTGTCGGGTGCTTCACGTTTGGCTGCTTATCAAAATCACGCGACTCGAAGCGGACCCCCAATGAATTGTCAAGGTTGCTGATAAACGAATACTAATCAGAAGTTTGTTCGTTTCGCTGGCTTATCGCGCAGATAGCAAAATTCTAGGTGGTACGAGCCGACGACGACGAATAATCTAGAGACCGCTTATATAATTCGGCAGCAAAGGAGACAGGCCCCCAAATCCCGACAAGATGTTGCGAGTGCTGCGAAGTTCCTCCACCAGATGCTCCAGTCTGCAGCAGAGCGTATTAAAAAGGTAACTGTAAATCGATAATATTCTAAAACCAAATTAAGAAATAATAATCAACATCATACATATATGTTTTTAATTGTTATGAAATAAAATATGAACACTTTATAAATATTCCCTTTAGAAAACAAATTCTAATTAGTCATATATATATTTCATTTATAATTTCATCAACTTGGAATACTTAAAATATTGTGTTTAGTAAAATGATTTTATTATATATTATATTCATATTTGTTTTATCAAAAAACTCAATCGATTATATTCCTATCTGCAGCTACACTCGCAGTCTGGGCTCTGTTATACCGGACCTAAACCTGAAGGACTTTCCGATCGTTAATGAACCGATCCTGGGATATCGCAAGGACTCGAAGGAGCGCAAGGCCCTTGAGCAGGCTCTGAAGGGCACGTCCTCGAGCTGCGAGGATATTCCCATCGTGATCGGCGGCAAGGAATACAAGACGTCAGAGGTGCGCTACCAGGTTATGCCCCATGACCACCAACATAAGCTGGCCAGCTTCTACTACGCCGACAAGAAGCTCATTGAGAAGGCCATCAAAACAGCCGTGGAAACGCAGCCCAAGTGGGACCGTGTGCCGATCGCGGACCGTCTTAAGATCTGGGAGAAGGCAGCTGATCTAATGGCGACGACATACCGCCAGGAACTCAACGCCGCTACCATGCTTGGTCAGTCCAAAACTGCTATCCAAGCTGAAATCGATGCGGCAGCGGAGCTTATTGACTTTATACGGTAAATAAAACACAAACAAATATTGAAATCATACAAGATAACACACATAAAACTTAGCACATAACTTATAACTAGTTTACGTATAATTGATTTAATAAATTTATTACAATAAGTACTAATATATGTTTTTCCTCGCAGAATGAACGCATACTTTCTGAAGGAGGTCACTAAATATCAACCCATCAGCGAGAACATCAAGGTTACTAAGAACTCATTGCGCTATCGTGGCATTGATGGCTTCATCGCCGCTGTCAGCCCCTTTAACTTTACGGCCATCGGTGGCAACTTGTCTTACACGCCAGCTCTGATGGTAGGGCCAGCCTATCCTTCAAATTTCCAGTGTGTTAAGCAACCACTTCCTTTTTTCTCAGGGAAACGGTGTGCTGTGGAAACCATCGGACACTGCCATGCTGTCCAACTGGCTTATTTTCAAAATTATGCGCGAAGCGGGAGTGCCCGATGGAGTCGTTAACTTTGTGCCCGCCGATGGGCCCGTGTTTGGGGACACTATAACCGCCAGTCCCCACCTGGCCGGCATCAATTTCACCGGCTCAGTGCCGTAAGTAATTGTCGGTCTATTGATTTTCCCATTCAAACCCATTCCCTCCGTCGACAGAACCTTCAATCGCCTGTGGAAGCAGGTGGGCAACAACATTGACAAGTACGTGAACTTTCCACGCTTGACTGGTGAGTGTGGCGGCAAGAATTTCCACTTTGTGCATGCATCAGCCGATGTTGAATCGGTGGTGACATCCACGATACGCTCGGCATTTGAGTACTGCGGTCAGAAGTGTTCTGCCTGCTCGCGTATGTATGTGCCTGAGTCTCTGTGGCCACAGGTAAGTTCAAAAGTCATTAGATTACGATGTTTTCGCCATGCTGATCTGTTGAACCTCTCGCCCACAGATCAAGGAAGGCCTACTGCGCGAGGCGTCGAAACTGAAGATCGGCGACGTTCAAGACTTTAGCAGCTTCACGTCGGCTGTTATTGATGACAAAGCATTTAAACGCATTACGGGCTATATTGAGCATGCCAAGAAGTCCTCGAACCTCGAAATTCTCGCCGGCGGCACGTACTCGGACAGCAAGGGGTACTACGTCAATCCGACCATTGTCCTCAGCAAGGATCCGAAGGACCGTATAATGACCGAGGAGATTTTCGGCCCGGTGCTATCGATTTATGTGTACAAGGAGTCGGACCTCCTTCAAACCATGAAGCTGGTGCACACCTCAACCAAGTTTGCTTTAACCGGAGCAGTATTCGGCCAGGACGAGTAAGGAGAGTCCTGAAGTAAAGTTACCTTTTTTTCATAACATTTGCTTTCAGGGAGTTCGTCAAGTGCGCTCTGCAGGAGTTCAAAATGGCCGCTGGAAACTTCTATATCAACGACAAGTCCACCGGATCCGTGGTGGGACAGCAGCCATTCGGCGGTGGCCGAATGTCCGGCACCAATGACAAGGCCGGAGGACCACATTATATTCTGCGCTGGACGTCTCCGCAATCTATCAAGGAGACTTTTGTGCCCCTGCGTGATGTCAACTATCCATATATGTGCGAGTAAGGCGAATGAATTAGGATGTGAATGGGGAGTGGGATGGAAATTAGTTGATGCAGAAAAACCCGACAGGAATCTCATATAACTACTAACTATATAAATATATATAAATGTATTTTGTTGAAATATTTTTAAACACCATCCCCATACCCTAACCCCCTAACACCTTTCTAGTTTCGCAAGCTACAATTTGTATACACACACACTCTAAGAATCTCAGAACTACCCATGAGTATGCCTCAAAAAAGTTTGTAAATTGATATGCTGATACCTTTCGAACCACAAACACACCGTGACATGATATTTTAAATGGATACTATGTAATATCATTATGTTAACGTACGATTATACGCAATGTGATTATTTAATTATATGATTTATAATTACACGGCCCGTCTTTTGTTTTTATCTTTATCAATATTACTTGTATTTGTTATGCCCTTTCCAGTTATAAACTATATAATGCGCGTCTATGTAGACACCCATGTATGTGAAAGCAAACACTTGACAATACATTTTGATTACTAAATGTGGAAGATCATGAAGAGATAAATTAAAGTCTAGTTACATATACCGTAAGCATCAAATTCATATTAATAAATATTTAAATTTCAAGGCAAAGATAAATATTTCTAACGCCCATAATGATATAAATTTGTATTCAACCGAATGTGTTTCCTTTTATTTAAAAATTAACAAAATTAAATCCGGCCTTATGCATTTTATTAATTTTCCATAAAAACATTGCCTATCATTAAAAATTGGAATCTAACATTAAAATTATTCTAAACACATATTGCAAATTTATGGAAACTTGAGCAGTCTGCTGCAAATCGTTTTTAAACTTGATCGGCACCACCTCAGTTTGAAATTTATTTTGGGCAAATATATAGGTAGGTATTTTAGAGCGTTGTTAACTTCCGCGTATAAAAGGATATACTAATAGAATATAATTGTCCCCTTAAATATGCATATCACTTTGTTTTTTAAACTGCAATCAAAAATACCACTGTTATTGTTTTTAAAAAATACATGTATTTTTCTTTCCATTTTACTTAAGTTGAACTAATTTTATTGGTTGCCTGTTTCGACAAATTAGTGATCTTAACTTTGACATATTGAAGTTCTGACGTGATCTTACATTCTTACAATTTGGAACCAAAACAGGTTATCACCACAAATTAACGGAAAATGGCTTAAACGCTAATCGGAATAGGCAGCTTTTTTTTATCCAAGCGTCTGACAAATCCGTGGGTTTTTTTTCGATTTTTTATAAACCTTTTTTAAATAAAAATTGAAGGAAATTGGTTACATAAGGGCAATACAAATAAAATGTATAAGTATTTAAGTTTTAAAAGGTTTATAAAAAGTCTGCGTAAAGATTTTCGCCTACCTCCAGACCGATCAGAAAAAGAAAATGTTGGGTCCGCTTAAGTTGTAATAACCATTATATAAAAGGAGAGAAAATATTACTACAAATGTAGACTGGTCACGGTTTTATTAACCTCCTGTTCGCATTGAATCAATTCAAATCCGGAGTGCTTCACAAATCTGTGTCAACCAAATTCGGACTAAAAGTACATACAAATTTCTTTTAAAATTGGGTTTTATATTATTTATGTAGCACTCCGGATTAAAACACAGGTGCGGGCTTCCTCGAGTCAAATTAAAAGTTTGGAAAGATTTTACAAGTTCGCGAAATTATTGCATAAGGAAACTATTCTACATAGTTACTTTTCTTGCTTACAGACTAAATGTATCCGTAAGAATATTGATTATTTCATAGAGTGTATGTATAAATCTAGTCAAATTTTATTGAATTGACTCCTACGTCAATTTGGCCGCCTCGATAGCTGCCGCGCTTCTTCTTGGTCTTCTCGTGCTTGAAGGACTTGCCGCGCGTATGCTTCAGATCTTTGTTGGCTCTCTCACCCCAAGAGCCGGCAGCGTTTTTCTATCGTGGTTTACAAATAATATAAACAGGTTAATTCGATAACATAACTGCATCTAGTGTGTGTGTGTTTGCGGGTGGGTGGCGTTAACTAAACTATCTCTAATTGTCAAAGGTGATCTTCTTGTTCGGCTTGGGCGCCGACGAGTCGAAGGATTTGTTCCCAAATCCGCCGCCCCGACCACCCCCACGTCCACCGCCGCCACGTCCGCCAAAACCGCCACCTCCACGTCCGCCGCCACCGCGTCCGCCGAAGCCACCACCGCCTCCGCGGCCGCCACCTCCACGACCGCCGAAGCCACCACCGCCTCCACGGCCGCCACCTCCACGGCCGCCGCCGCCTCGTCCTCCCCGCTGGTTGTTGTCAAAGCCTCCGAAGCTCTTGCGATCGCCAATCTTCTTGAAGCCGCCTCCATCACCGCCCCCCTCGCCGTCGTTCTTGTTGGTCTCCCAAGTGCTGCGATCCGGACGTCCAGAGAATCCGGAGCCACCCCTGCCGCCGCGTCCGTTGTTGTGCTTCTTGAAGCCGTTGTCCTGAAAGAGAGAGAAACGCCAAAGAGGGCGAACCACAAATTAGCAACGATTTGAAATGCATGCTCGAAATAGATCCGGAAAGTGCCACAAGTGATTTGAGTTTTCTACGCGGCGCATCTCGCTAATTTGTGTGTCCGCCTCTTTTCGGCGTCTCAGGAAACCCCACCCCCAACCTCGCCTGCTCTTCAGCCCGCCCCCAAACACACACACCCACATGCGCGACTCAAATCCATTGCGGCACTTACCTTAGCCTCGAAGGACATGTCCTGGACACGGGAGTCCACCAGCACATCCTCGGTGCGAACCCTTCGGAAGGGTGACCGTCGGCCACTTCCCCCTCCGCTATTGTTTGACTGATTGTTTCGGTTAAAGTTGTTGTTGGGTGTGGAGGTGAAATCATTCTTCTGCGAATGTCAAACAAGTAAAAAATCAATTGTCTGGACAGGAATCGGACAAGTGGTCACTCCAAGGTATTTCTGGATCATTAATGTCTTTTTATGTTATTTGAACGGGTTTTATTGAATTTTATTAAAAAATACTACTTCAGTTTAAAAAACATTCTCAAAAATGTTCGTTTGAAATGGTTTCTAATACACCAACGTATAATAATAATTTAAGACCTACACTCAACGATTTTGAAAAGTCCGGATCACCCCACTCACCTGCTGTTCTCCCGATTTGACAAAGTTGTTGTACTTCTTGTTGGGAGTGGCCTCTTCCTGGTCTCCACCACTGAACTTGCGCTTCTGACCGGCCTTCGCTCCGCCATTGGCCACGGCCTGCGGCTTGACCTCCCCGGACTCTTCGCCAGAGTCACTGTCATCACTGCTGCTATCCCCCTTCTTAGCAGGAGCAGCAGTCTTCTTGACGGCTGGCTTCACAGCCGGGGTCTCATCGTCGCTGGAGTCCTCACTGCTCGAGGCGGCAGCCTTGGCCGGAGCCTTAGGAGCAGCCTTAGCCGGCTTTTCGTCCTCAGAGCTGTCGCTATCCTCCGACGAATCCTCGGAATCGGCTTTCTTGGCGGGAGTAGCCTTTGCAACTGGCTTGGCGGCCGGCTTCTTAGGAGCCACCTCCTCATCAGAGTCGCTGTCTTCGCTGGATGAATCAGCCTTCTTGGCTGGCGTCGCCTTTGGTGGGGCAGCAACCTTCTTGGGTGCCTCGTCTTCCGAGGAACTGTCATCACTAGAAGAGGCCGCCTTCTTGGCCGGAGTCGCCTTCACAGGCGTGGCCTTAGCCGGAACTGCCTTTTTCGGTGCTTCGTCCTCTGATGAACTGTCCTCACTGGAGCTGTCAGCTTTCTTGGCGGGAACAGCCTTAGCTGGAGTGGCCTTTGGTGGAGCTGCCGCCTTCTTGGGAGCCTCGTCTTCTGAGGAGCTGTCCTCGCTAGAAGAAGCCGCCTTTTTGGCTGGGGCCGCCTTGGCCGGAGCAGCCTTGGCCGGAGCCTTTGCTGCTGGCTTCTTATCATCATCGGAGTCGCTGTCCTCGCTGCTGGAAGCGGCAGGTTTAGCGGAAGGCTTTACCGCAGGCTTCTTGGCTGCAGGCTCGTCGTCAGAGTCGCTGTCTTCACTCGAAGATGCGGCCTTCTTGACCGGTGCAGCCTTGGCTGCAGGCTTGGCGGCGGGCTTAGCCTCCTCTTCGGAGCTGCTGTCTTCGCTGCTGGAGGCGGGCTTCTTGGCGGCTGCAGCCTTAGCCGGGGTGGCTTTCGGGGCGGGCTTCGCCTCCTCTTCGGAACTGCTATCCTCACTGCTGGAAGCGGCCTTCTTGGCAGGAGTCGCCTTGACTGGAGCCGGCTTGGCAGGTGCTGCCTTTTTGGGCGCTTCTTCCTCTGAGGAACTGTCCTCGCTGGAGGAGTCTGCCTTCTTGGCGGCGGGAGCTGCCTTGGCCGGCGTGGCCTTGGCCGCAGGCTTCTTCTCCTCCTCGGAATCGCTGTCCTCGCTGCTGGAAGAGGCTGCCTTCTTTGCGGCATTGCCGTTTGTCAGTGGGGCGGCCGCTGCTGGCTTCTTGGGCGCCGCTTCCGCCTCAGAGTCAGAATCGCTGTCATCGCTACTGTCCGCCGCCGCCGCCTTGATGGCCGGGATCTTGGTTGTGCTCTTCGTCTGGTAGAACTGCAGAATCTCACTTAGCTTCGGCGTGTTCTTAGCTACGCTAGCCTGGGGGTTGGAAAGAGGAATGTTGTTGGTTAGGGAACACGTGGTCATGAAGGCGGTTTTGAATAGTATGTGGCCGGTTCAAGAGCAATCTGTTGCAGCGCATAGGTGTCCGCTTTCTTGATCCCGAACTGCGCAGGCAGGTGGCACAAGTGACCAGTGCATCCTAATCGGACACATTGCACTTGCCGCCGTGCACTGAAACTCACCGCCTTCGTCTTCTGCTGGAAAACCTTGGCCAGGTTCTTGTCCTTCGACTGCAGGTACTCCAGAACGATTGCATCGCTTAACTTGAGCAGGTCTGTCATGATTGTTTAAGTTATTTCTCTAAATTTCCCGTCCGCAATTAATTCCTAGCCGCACGCTCGTTCACACAAAAAAGAATGCGCACACACACGTGTTTTGAGTTTTAAGCGGTATGGCAACACACTTCTAGTCTGGCAGCCCTGCTCTAAGTTAAAAAGTTTTACAACACTTAAATTACAGTAGACATTCCAGTTGTACGACAAGAAATGAGAATTATTAATTCCATTCCTTAAACTGTTTAATTTCGACAAGCTTGATTCTCGATCCAAAATAAACAATTCAACAGTTTAGCAAATCCCCTACTTATTTAGTCTAATAATACGGTTTTAACTTGTTATTATTAATTTACTGAAAAATATAAGTTTGCATAATTTAAATTCCATAAAAGGTGCTCGGCAGTTTAAGATTTTAACAGGAATAATTTGTGGTCGTTCCTTCTTCATGATAATTTCAGTTGAATTATCAACGATTCATTATGTGGGGTGTCACAGAAACCGCCGACGGATTTGGGTACGGTTGGTTTGAAAACCAACCCATCAAAACCGTAGGGGTCACAGATTCTGTAGAGCTTTCTAGGAGTTTCGGAGTAAATTTGCTCTGATTTTCGGAACATTTGCTTCAATGCCTACTATTCGGTTGGTTTAAAACCGTGTAATTGATTTTCAAACGGTTTCTGTGACACCGAGATTTGCTTTTGGGGGAAAATTTGGTTGGAAGAGATTTCTGTGACACCCCCGTATGTAACAAACAGCTGATAAAAACTCAACCATTTAATAATTAAACATTTTAGGGAATACCCTAAATACTTAAATAGCTAACAACGGCCGTGTGACCTTTACACGGTATATTTAGGGGATCCGGGCACGGTCATACTGCGGGGGAGGGCGAAGGGATTGTCGTGTTTTTGTTTGTTATTCAATTGAGTTTCTTTGCTTGGAAGTGTCCAGAAAACTGACTGCAGACAGGAATATATTACGTTTCTGCTTTACAATTTTGTACCAGACCTCCAATCCAGGCCCGGTGACGAGGTGGCTTAGTCCAGGGCCATGGCTGCCGAGCCGGTTCCGCAGATCCTTCAACTGAACAACGACTGTCTGGAACAGATTTTCGACCGCCTGCAAGACCTACCGACCGAAGTGTCCTTCGCGAGGACTTGCCAGCGACTTCGGCACATCTGCCTGGCCAAGTGGCGCACCAGTCGTGCCTACGAGCACCTCGATCTGGACAAGTGGCGGGAACTGCTTCCTAACTATGAAGATCTTGTCTACTTCCTCACCCAGATGCGACCGCACGTCAAGGAAATGTCCGTCAGCAGCTGCCTGTGCGCTCTTTTAAAGGACCTGGACGAAATGCACGTAGCAGAGTTGCCACTGGTGGCCAGCTTCTACTACGATCCCGAGGACGTCGACTGCTATCCCTCGAACCGGAGCATCCGCAAGCTGGCACAGCTGCTGCCAGGATTGCGTAAGTTGCGCCTCACCACGCCCATCGACGGGCGGTACCTGTCCCATTTCCAGCATCTGCAGGAGTTGCACCTCTACGAGGATCAGCACAAGGCGTATGAGTTGCAACAGGAGTACCTGGACGAGGTGTGCCAGTAAGTAAGGCTCCACTGGTGCTAGATGTTTTCGAACTCACTTTCCATTTACTCCACCAGCAAGCTCCATGATCTTCGAGTTCTGGACATTCGAACGTACGACATGATCAGCAAACTTCATCTGGGAAATTGCCTGCTGAGCCTGAGGAACCTTGTTGTTCTGAAGCTAAATCTGGCCACCTTAAAACCCATTCTGCCTGCCGTTCTAGGGCTGCCCTCCCTCAGGAAACTGGTGGTGCTGCTGGACAACGAGTGGCACATACCGCCGCTGGTCAGTCCGGACAGTTATGACCACAAGATCCGAGAGGTCAGTGAGTTCTACGAGATCATGGAGCGCATGGCCAAGGACATTGTGGGCTTTGCCGTGGACGGCTACTACATGCCCCTGGAACCGGGCTGGGATGAGAAGCTGCCAATTTGGGCGCATCGCAGGCTGAGGCGTCTAGCCATTTGTAGCTGGACCCATCCGGCAGACTATCTGGAGCGCTATACCTGTATGACAGACCTTCAGCTCCTCTGCCTCCGCAACTGGAACGACCTGAGCGACGATATTCTACTCAGATTCGTGGAACTCTGTCCAAGGCTGGAACATCTTGACGTGTCCTACTGCCGCGATCTGACGCCAAACTTTCTACCGCGCGCCCTGAGTGTCCTTAAACAACGAGAACCGCACAAGCAGAAGCCAGGATTTGGACGGTCGCCTCCTCTGCAGCTTTACTATGAACTCAGTGGGTTCGAGGATTTTGTGGATAAAGCGGTAACTATTTAGTGGTAAATATTGCTTTGTTTACGTCTAATCCATTTATCCACTGCAGAATCTCAAAAGCTCTCCGGAATATAGTGGATATATTGTTTTTACAGCCGACTTTCCCGTCGACTCGGAACGGGGTCTAAGCTTTGTTGACCGCGGCTATCAGTTCGAATTTGACTGCCCCTAAAGTACATATGTAATATACAAACATACAAATATTTATTATTAAAAATTATGTTGCACAAAACGGATAAATGGTTTACTTTCATTAGTTTCAAGCGATGAAACACGTACTAGCCGTCAGTCAATGGGATTAAATTGGAATATGAGGCTTTGAGTTGGACCTTTTAAATCCTTCGGTACCCAAAAATAGTAAGCTATAAAATGCAATATCTTCTGGTCTAACGGTCCGAACAGTATTATTTTTCGCTTTAGTATTTTTAGAAATATTAACTTAAAGAAAATGCTAATAGAAATCTTAATATTGTATACTAAAAAAAATGTACTAGATATAGCTATAAACTAGCTAAGGCACAGAATACCCGTAATAACGTGTTTACTGTGACTGGCAAAACAAAGACAGATGTTTTATCTTAACTAACAGGTATAATAACTGAGAGGTACAATACGGTTTTCCTTGGCATTGGTTAGTTTTACCAATAATTCAAACATAACTGAGCAAATAACTACTGACTTGTATGGTACGTGCTACATTAATTAGCAAAACGATAAAGTTATTATTGGACAGTTCCGTTTTAAAAACATATTTTGCTCTTAGCCCAAAAACCAGCGCTTGAGAATTGTCAAAGTGTTTTAAACAACAGTAAAAATGAATAGACAAAGAAACACATTTAAGCGTGGACAAAACTTTAGCACGGAAGAAGAGTTTTTACTCATTACTTTGGCGGCCGAGCAGAGAAATATTTTCGAAAATAAGAAAGCGGATGCCGCGACTTGGAAAGAAAAGGAATTGGCGTGGGAAAATCTGGCGGCCAACTATTCGAGCAAGTCTGGGATTAAGCGCAGTGGTCTTAGCCTGAGATCCAAGTACGAGGCCTTGAAAAAGAAGCTTAGAGCTGGGCTGCCGTATGGACAGCCTCCCACAACCCCATCCGTTTCCGATAAACTAAAAGAGATCCTGGCAGATGAGGACACGGGTGGCGAAAACTCAGACAGCGACTGTATGTAAAGATTATTTATTGTATTTGTGGACAGCCTTTACTGAAACAATATTTTGCAGGTATTATGAACGAGCTACAGACGGAGGGACTTTCAGAATCTATTGGGGATATAATCGAGTTCAACGAGGAGAACTCCAATGAAAATGCGACTTCCAAACCAAGTAACCCGATTCTCTTTGAGGCGAAATTGGTTGCCCCACCAAAAAGTCCAAACGGGAAGGTACAGGCCAAAAAACCGGATATTGGCAGTCAACTTCAAGAGGAAAAACTACGTTTAATCAGGGCACAGCGCAATTTCTATGAACAGGAAAATATACGAGCACAGGAAAAGCACTTGGAGGAAATGGAAACATTAAGCGCGAAACGCGAGTTACTTTATTTAGAAATCGCAGAAAAAAAACGGAAACTTAACGTAAGCAACCAGAATCAGAATTTTAAAAAAATGTTTACATATTTTTTTAATATTTGCAGGAAGCTACAAAGGATTGATGTCTTTATAATTTAGCTTATTCTTAGAGTTACAGTTTGTAAGTTATTATAAAAATTGTGCCAAACTTATTCTAATAGATAATCACCTCTCAAAGTATTTACGAATCAAATTGTTTCTATGAAGACCAGCGAGGTCATCCACTGTGTCATCAACTTCCTCGTCATCCTCAAAGGACTCCAGAGGCAGGTCTTCATCGATAGGGGCTGGGGGTAATGGGTCCTTTTCCTGGATGGCTATGTTGTGCAGAACAGCACAAGCAACGATTACTACTTTCGCTGTATCAATATGGATTCGCATTCCGTAAGACAGCAGCGGAAATCTTTGTTTCCAAACCTCCAAACATCTTGAAACGACATTGCGAGCTGAGATCTGGGACTTATTATATAGTCTTTCTGCCTCTGTTGTAGGGTTAATGATGGGTGTCATCATATACTTGCTTAATGCATACCCATTACCCACAAGAAAGTTATTTTCGAATTCACCGGATTCCCACCTGTGCTTCAATCGACTATTGTCAAAGATGGTACTATTATCAGTCGATCCGGGCCATCTTGCGACCACATCTTGGATAACCAACTGTGCACTTGAAGCGATCTGGATGTTTAATGAAAAGTTTCCTTTTCGGTTGCGAAACGCTTCATATTGGTTCTGACTTGGGGATTTAATCCTTATATGGGTGCAGCCGACAGCCCCCATCACATTTGGGAATTTAGATATGTTTTGGAAATCCTCTATAACTTTACAGGGCTCTCCAAATTTGATGTATTCTCTGGACAGTGCGGCAATGTTAAGGGAAACTTCCTTTACCGCCCGACACGCGGAGGATGTGCTCATCTTGCAAAAGTCTCCAACGGCTAATAAAAAGTTTCCACAGGCATAGAATCGTAGTGCCAATAACAGTTTATCCTCGGGACTCAGGGCATAGTTTCTAAACAGACAATTGCGTTAAATTAAGGTATATTCCGACGAGAAATAGTTACCAACCTAGTTGTTAGGTGCTCCATCTTCTTTCCTATTTTTTGTAAAAGCAGTGAGCAAGTAGCCTTTGAAATCCGGAATTTATTTATAAACTCATCATCTTCCATATCCGCGAGAAAGTTGGGTCTGGTTTGGTATACTCTTGGTTTACGAGGTCTAACAAGTAGTTCTTCATCAGAGTCTTCAAGTGAATGAAGGTAAATAGCACGACTTAATTTCCTTCTTGGCATATTTTTGTAAGAAGTAAAGAAAACTGTCTGCTTGAAATGAATTTCGATGTGAATGGCTAAAATGCAGTCCTGTCAGCTGTTTAAAAATATTCAACAGGTAGGACTTTGCAAGATACCCCTAATTATAACTTTTAAGTTAGTTGAACTCTTGCGTAGTTAATAATTTGATAAAATGTACATTATAATCATATTCAATGTTGTAGTGTTCTTCGTTGAGGGGATTTCAAAACAATGCATTGATTTCGGACGATTGGTTTTTTTTTTGTAAATTAAAAATACTACATATTTTAATTATACAATTTTAATTATGTTCATGTATATGAACAACCCCTTCAACACCGTTTGTACAAGCTTCACTGTAGCTGAAATCGCCGGTATTTTGCAGTTCAAGGGCCACACTGTTCCAATAATCCATTCCTTTCACATGTTTATATTTACAAATTTATTGTGCAATAAATTCCCCGGTTATTGAGTGGAGTACGCTGACACGATGAGTGAGGGAAAGCAACAAAATCCCGGCGATGGCATCCGGTCCATGCGAAGCACCGGAGTTTTCCGGCTGATCAACTTTGAGCTGTACACGAAACCGGTAGGGATTCAATTTAATCTTTGCGTTATAACGACCTCCAGACTATTTAATCCTAAATTCCAATACTCAGAACAAAATCATCATGGGACTGGGACTGACCGCTTTTGCCGGGGTCTTCGGTTACATCGCCTACATGCGGTACAAGTACGAAAGTTTGGGATACTATGTGGCCGTCCAGGAAAACGGACAGGAGAAGTTCATCAAGAAGAAATCAAATTGGGAGCAGTAAATCCATCACTCAGAACACAGATCTTGGTGGAAACATCTTTATTTACTCGGTAGCACAATTTGGTACATAAATTTGTTTTGTTTGGGAGTTACTGTTTGTTTTGCCAAAAATAGTTAGGAAATCACAATAGTAGAAAAATGTTTTTAACTAGAAACTTATCGCGGCAAATGGGGGCCACAAAATGAGCGTAAAACAGCAGGAAGGGGACGAACAGTAGTTGAAAATGGAGTGGAGCTGAGAAGAGGTGGTGTATCACAATCACAAGAGCAATTACTCCTCGCATCCCTTATCCTTCTTCTCGCCGCCGTCGTCGTCGTTATCGCTATTGTCGTCCTCCTAGGCAGACAACTTGAGAGCCTTGAGCTCGTCCAGGTACCGTGCTTCCATCTTAATCTTGTTCAATTGGTTCAGCTCCAGGTTCTCGCCCTGGCTGCGGCGGACCTTCAGCTTCTTGATGTCCGACAGCTTCTTGGCGACGCTGCGGATCTTACGCTCCTTCTCACTGATGTTCTGGCCATTGGCCTGGCCGTGTCCCTCTTGATTCAGTTGCTGATCGGCGGCGTTATCCTGCTGGTACTTTGGTCTGGGAGTGGCCTGCGGCCTCTGCACCACTCCGGGCACAGGAACGGGCGACTGACGAGCACCCGGAGCACCTGATTCAGCCACCTCAGCCGGGATCGAATCCGCATCGCCGCCGTTCACAGCGTTGACATCCTTCCTAGCGCTCCGCTGCTTGTTCTTGTTGTTCTTCTTGTTTCCATTGGCACCACCTGCAGGCGAAATAGAAATGCAAACAGCAATTAGCAAACACACAGCCGAGCCTACTTACGGCCGCGTCAATCCCTAATCCTAATGGCATGCTAATACAGAATATGTGTGGAAGGGGTGAAAGGAGCTGACAAGCTGCGTGAATCTGTGAACCTAGTAGCGTTTGTGCTGGTAGGGCCGATAGCGACGGTTATGCCGGCTGGTCGAGGACCCAGTGGTCGGCGGACCCTCGCGGCCATTGGCCACCACCACCTGGAACTGGCCCTGCTCGCTCCGTCGCATGATCGGATTGTCCAGGTCGTACTGCCTGTGCCAAAACTTCCGCGCCGTATTACCTGCTGCTGCTGGGCTCAGTCCGGGAATACTCGGCTGGGGCAGATACTTTTCCGGATTCTTGCCCTCCTTCAACAGCCGCAGATGGGGCGGTGTGTAGGCCTTCTTACTGGCCTCTGGTTGGCTGGACTTAATTCCCTCGTGCTTTGCCTTGGTGATCTTGGGCTCGCTGAATGTCTTGTCCGCGAAGTGCTGCCACTCGATGCCCAGCAGTTCCTGGCCCTGCGGCCACATGGTCTCATGGAGCAGGGCTCCCGAGTAGTGGTAGACCTTGAACCTGCAGGAAGATTGTTAATTTTTCTTACATATATGAACCGAGTATAATCTTACCCGTTGCTGATGCGAAGCCGTGGAGCCGTGGTGGCCGTAACGAACCACTCTCCGTTCGGATGCCACTCGAAGACCGTGGTGTCGGCGCACTTGATGTTCGCCAGCTTCTCGCGTTTGGACACATCCCACACCTCGACGGCTCCGGGCAGGTTGCCAAATCCAGCGAGCACTATGAGGTTGCCGAACGGATTGAAGTAGGCGCAGTTGCGCGGACCCTCGCCAAAGTCGAAGACTACATCGCACTTGAGGTTGTAGAGGGCCGCCTTGGAGGGCATGAACCCGTAGACGACCACAAACTCAGTTGCCTTGGGACTCCACTTGACACAGTGCACCGGACCCTCCTTTGAGAGGGGCACTGAGCAGGTGTCTCCCTTAGTGGCCATGAAGTGCACCGCCTGGTTGCCGTAGTAGGAGGCGCCGCTCTTGTCCACCTCCGTGCTGGTCAGGAGCAGCAGTCCGCTGCCCCGCTTGTTCCACAGCATCTCGACGCGGTCGGCCTGGAAGAAGCTCTTGCACGCTACGGTCTGGTTCTGGCCCAGCGCTGGGTACTTATAAAGTTTGCACATGGAAGGCGCGCCCTTGGCGCCCGGCGTGTAGAAGGCTAGGAACGGGGGACAGTTCCCGGGGCCCAGTGACAGCATTCCGCCGCGACTTCCTCCGATCTTGCGCGACGTGGAGGCGAATCCCTTGTCCGCTCCCTCGCCGAGATCGTAGAAGAGCGCCTCGCCCCCAACGACCAGGGCGAAGATGGACTCGTCCGCCGACCAAGAGGGCTGCCAGTCTGTCTGGTTCTTCTGGACGATGGCGAACACCTCGGCGCCGGTGGCCACCTCGTAGACGAGCAGATTTGGCGACCCCTCCGGCCGATCCTTGGTGATGGCATAGTGCTCCCAGGTGCACAGGTAGCTGCCACGTGGCGAGAACTGGAGGTAGAAGGCCTTGGGCCTGGGCAGGACGCACTTGACCGGCCAGCTGGCGGCGCTGTCCTGGCTCGCCTGGAGCACCTTGACCTCCTGGCCGTTGGAGAAGGCGAAGTACCGGCCGTCGGAGCTGAAGCAGATCGAGCGCGAGCTCTTCGTCTCCTCGCGGGGCAGGTGGGGCTTGTGCTCGTAGGGCTGTTTGGCGCCCGCCGAGGACCACAATTCCACGCCCACGCTAGAGCGAACTGTGGACGAGATTGGCAGAAGTGGCCCCGATTAGCAGGTGGAAACACGAGGTCAACGGGTTCTTGGCTTTTTCCACTGTTGCAGACCTGGGAAGTGGCTGCTTTTGACGTCCTACGGATTGGGCAACACTTTGGAGGCCACTAGGTCAGGATTGCACCCGGATTATACTCACTGGCAAGGGTAGGAACAACCAGATCCGCAGCTGCAGCCATTGTCTTCCAATCTCACACGCACACACACACAGGAACACGCACGTCGATGTTGTTGTTGTCTGCTCTGCTGCAGTCAGTCACACACGGTTGCCGTGTACGCGGTATATCGATGAACGATAGTCAACATGCATTGGCGCCACAACGACAGTTTAACAAACGGAACCGAACGTATAGAACTGCAACAAAATTTCTGCTCCACGTGAATTTAAAAACATTTTAGTACTAACATCAGGGATTATAAACGTCAGGGAATTGAGTGTCCAATCAAGGGTGTGCTGATATTTTTCGTAACTTAGGATATCGATAGTAATCAGATAATCGGGCAAATGCTGCCAACGCGTTCCAGTGACCCTGCCAACTTTTCCCTGAGGCAAGAAGTCAACCCGGAATTTTTTAATTCAAAACAACGGAGTTTGGACTCCAAGGCATAGCGAAAAGAACGGGAGGAAACGAATTAAGCAAGAGAGAACGCTATAGTTATTATTTTTATACCCTTGCAGACGCTATTATAATTTCAGTCGGAAGTTTGCAACGCAGTGAAGGAGACGTTTCCGACCACACAAAGTATATATGATATCCGTCTGTTCGTCTTGTCCGTTTCTATGCGAACTAGTCTCTCAGTTTTAAAGCTATCGCGATTAAACTTTCCCAAAAGTCTTCTTTCAGGTAGTTCATATGTCAGAAAAAGGCAGAACGGACTAATAAATCTTAGGGATCCCATATCGAAAAAAATTATTATAAGTTATAACACTTTCGTAGCCCAGGAATCCAGCGCACTAACCGAATTTTGTCGCTTGGTAGCTTTTAAGGTTTTCCACTTTTATTTCGTTTTAATTTTGACAAACATTAGTAAGTAGGTTTACCAAACCGTTTGTCAAACTACACTTAAAGGACACACAAAAAACGACGTTTGTGGCACCCCAATTTGCTTTCAGGGGAAAATGTAGTTGGTAACAAACAAGTACATAAGTTAGCTTCCAGATTTAAAAATCTAATATCCACCCGTACTAGGTCCTTAAATAACAATAAATTAACAGCATTATATTCTTTATTTAACAAATACCTTTAGTAATGAAACTAAATCTATGTAAGTACATTTTAAAACTAACCTAACGGATTTGGCAAATAATTATACGAAAATACTTAAGTTATGCTTGCAATGTACTTTTCTATGCTGTTTTTATATCTTAAGGCTAAGTTCAAGGAGCTTAAAACACTAAAACAAATATTGATTTTTAGCTCACAAGCTGATTTAAACTTAGCTTTAAAACAAGAAATTGCATATAACGCTCACCTACTACACTTGTTAAATAAATACGAAACTAGCTACATTCTTTGAAGACTTCAACTTCATCAACTCAAAAGGTAGTTTTTTCAGTAAGGAGCGGCAAACAGCAAATCGAGGACTTTTTATCATATAACTTATAGATCACACGAGTTTTCGCTTTCAGGTAAGCTGAGCTTTCATTTCCCTCCAATTCAGCGGTATAGCCGCACCTGCTGCTTGAGATCCTGATCGCTGATGCGATCCTGGAGATTTAGTTCTGCCTCCTGTCTGCGCAGAAGTTCGAAGATGGCCGCCAGCTGCTCCCGCTCTATTCGGCGCTCCTCCTCGATCTGGCTGGGAGTCAGGGTCTTCTCCATCTTGTGCTGGAGCCTCTTGGCCTTGAGCTGGCCCATCAGGTGGTTGTAATTGTGGCCGGGTAGCTCTTCCTCGATGAACTCCACTTCGCTTTCGGTGGAATTCTCCTCGTAGGCTTCGTCGTCGTCGGTTTCCTCCCCCTGGGGAGTCCTCGACTCGGAATCCTCATCATCGCGTGGCTCGTCGGCTCCAAGTCCCTCATCCTCCAATTCCTGAAAGTTGGAAAGTCAAAATACTCAAAGAAGAAACCATTTCTTTTGGCAGCACCCACGGTTTTGTCCTTGAAGACGTTGGCGAAATAAAGAGCAATCAAAACGCACAGGAGCAGGGTGATTAGGGCCACCGAATAGTGACCTGGTAGACCAAGGAAGAGGACATCCAGTGAGGGTAATGTGTCCTGCATTCTGTTTTTTCTTTTCTTATTTGTTATGTTTAACGTCGTTTCTGTTTTTGTTTTCCTTCAATGCGCAGTATGACCGCAGACTGCAAGCGTACTAATCCCAATCCCAAGACCTAAAGCAAAAAGAATATAAACACTCAGGGTATTCCCTGAACTGTTAAATTCCTGAATTGTTAAAAATTTAACAGAAAATTTTAGCAATTGAAATTGATTTCTTTTCTCTATATATCTCCACCCTTAAAGTAATAATTTTTTTCATTTTTAATAAAAGTTTAGTCAAATCAATGAAAGTGTTTTAAAACATAAAAATAAATTTAAGTATTCGTTGTCTTAGTGGTGTTATTTTTTTACACTTGTACATGGCAGAAGAAAATTTGTAATACTATTAAAATAGTTTAAAATAGTTTTTCCAAACCACGCAGTAATTTAATTGCGTTAATTTAAATAAAATTGACCTTGTTACTTCTTTTAAATATTTTAATATCAATGAAATCCATCAAAAATAACACCTTTCATCATGAAAATAAATATTTTTAAAAACTATTGGCTTATGTTCATGGCAGACGTATCCGAACTCACATCGGCTATATGGAATGAGGCATCTTCGGCTGGCATATCATCCTCATCGGTGTACAACCGTCGTAAACGCTCCTTATACCTTTTAAAAAATATAAATATTAGCAGAATCTGTTTAAGTACTATGATAAAATTATGTTACAGTTCGCTATCCGGATTATTTGCCTGATTTCGGCACTTATCGAGTTTCTTTTCGATGGCCTTAACCTTATCTCGATCTGGTTGCTGATATTGCTTTACCATTATACGGATTTCTGTAACGGAAAACCGATGATATGTTGAAGAGTGTAATTTTTTGTGAAGTAAACCTACTCCTCACGGCATCGATGAGTCCGGGCAACTTATCTCTGGCGGAAACAAATAGAAGATCCGTCACATAGCTATCAAGATTCTCTTGCTCTCTGCTGGCAGCGTGAAGTACGGCAGCCAGTGCAATCTGCGAGGGCGTGTGTAGGAGACAGGCATCCGTGTAGAAGGTGGAATCAATGAAGCTATCAATATGTGGACGTAATCGTTCCGGATTTTGCATATTGCTGCGGGTCTAAAATAATTAAAGGATTTTATGAACTCATAAGCAATGGAAACTGAAGTACTCACTTTTATATCTATTAGGAACCCCTCGATGGGTCTGAATGGATTGTGTATTGTGAGGTAATAGTTTAGTTGTCCAATCAGGAGTAATTCATTGGATAACACTATGTCTGTGGCCTTATTCCTATCACCCTTGATGTTATTGACGAATTGATTGATGGATACGTTGAACTCCTCCACTTTGCAGGCGACAAACACACATGTGGCTCTGAAAAAATCTTCCGTTTTAATGTTAACCCAAATATATTTAAGTTTTCAGATTTAAGAAATGTATCATGTTGGTGCTTTAACTTTGTGTATATGAGTGTCACTAATAATATCAATATTTGAAGCATTCTTACAGAATCTCCTTGGGGTGATAGTCCATTGGCGTGTTGTTCAGGTAGAATCGTTTGAAGTAGTGGAAGGCGGTGCCCACTACGCACTTGGGCATCGGCGGATCGAAGCGGCGGCAGAAGTCGAACAAGTAAATCTCGTACTGCTTCAGCAACAGGCGCTCCTCCGGCGGCGTGAGGAAGTGCTCCTCGATGTCGCGACCCGCCTCGGCCTCATGGCTCTCGATGTACTTGTTGTTCTGCTCCACGCGGAAGTCCATCAGCTGAGCCTCATTGGCGAACGTCCAGGACCTCTTTTGGGAGCTCACGGGATACATTTTGCATATTATTCGGCAATTTCTATATGAAAGACAACAGCGCCGCCTGAAATTTTATTTTCAGAAAGCCGGCATTGTGAGACCAATTGTAGCACGTAAAAATATACCACGAACTCTTCGATATCAGGGGTATTCGTTAGGGCGGGTCGATTTGTATGGGGCCGAAAAAAGTGGTGAATCGTATAGGGGGAACGTAATCTTTAATGGATTCTAAGCAATATTGCCGAACAAACTTGTGGTCTAAAATGACGTTTGACCCCCCCCCAAACGCGAATGAAAAATACTGGTTTTTTCGTGAAAAATATCATAGTAGCCAGCACAGATATATCACTGAATTTTTTTGTGCAAATGTCTGTCTGTCTGCCTGGATGAACGCTGAGATCTCGGAAACTATAAAAGCTAGAGGATTGGCATTAAACAAGCAGATTCTAGGGTTTCCTACGCAGCGCAAGTTTGTTTCATCAATGTGCCATGCCCCCTCTAACGCCCACAAACCGCAAAAAGCTGTGGTATATGGCCAGACAATCGGACAATCCATTTAAAAGTTATGAGCAAAAAATTAAATGACCGCTTGATTGAACCAATAGCGGCCGCTAGATGGAGCCAGTACTCTCGTACTTCCTTTAGCTGAGTGACGGGTATCTGATAGTCGAAGTACTCGACTATAGCGTTATCTCTTGTTTTTGTTGTATCTTTTTCCTTTTTTGCTGACCTCTTCAGTTTTTAAAGCACTGTAAAACACTAGGAACAATCTTATGGAGCAAACAAACTTGCACTGAAAATATTAATTTGATCTGACTTATCTGGCTTTGGATTTACGATCTCTGTTTTTAAAAATAATGGTAATGGAAACGCGATAATTTACTGATTAATTGGTTATGAATTTTTACCTGTAAACGGTGAGGCGAGGGTGTGGGTACTCGGGGTTACACATAAAAGTTTTCGGTAGAAATTAAAAGTTCCACTCGAATTCTGTTCAAAGCTATTTTTGTATCACCCCGATTACATTCGTGGTGGAATGAACATTATTAGTACAATAGTAAATTTTTGTTGCATACTCTTAGGCTGTTTTAGAAAAAATTGTGTATAAATTGCAACAAAGTTGTATTTATGGACCCAGTTTTCAGCTGTTTGTTTGTTGGTCGCATTTCGGGACGCACGTGCTATGCATTTATTAACATTTAAGGTGCCTGCAGCATCAGTCGGCTCGAAATTGAATTAATATTGTTTTGCTTTTGTTTTTATTGAGTTGGCTGAGAAATTGGGTCACATGGATTTTTTGTCGGGCAAAAAAGTTACGCGAACAAAAAAACTTAAGACTTTAAGCTGAGTTGGGATTACTCTCACCATTTTTCTTTTGTAATATATTTATAAATAATTCAAAACGTAGTAAATCGGACGTACATATGAATATTTCTTCTTTATTTATTTTATGTTACCAAGTGTGCTTAACATGTTAGGTATCTCCAAAACCTTGAAGAGTATTCAAGTGCCATGCGTATTCAGTACTTTGTATGCAGGAGCTGCCTTCTGTGGCAATAAAATTGCAATTAATTTTTATTGACAACTCTGAACTCTTGTTGCAGCGTTTTGTTGCAGATCTTTTAGCGATTTCACTGCGGCAAGGTGATCGGAGGTTTTGGTGTCGTAGTTTTATGCTCTTATATAGCACCTTTATTTGGGTTTTAGAATCAAAATTTAGTAGGTGCAAGAAATAAAAAAAAATTTAAGACAGGTGTACAATTTATAATCTTTACTTTCTTATAATTATACTCCTTAGTCAGACACAAAAGCAAATATTGTATTAAAAATTTAAAAATGTTTCTGGTAAAACTGTCTACTTACGTTATATAGTGTAACTGCGCAAAATGTCATAAATATCACTGGAATAACAAGTAAAACAAGAGAGAACGCTATAGTTGGGTGCCCCGACTATCAGATACCCGTTACTCAGCTAAAGGGAGTGCGAGGGAGATGGAGATAAAACTTTGATCAGGCCTAACTTTTTAACGAATGGTCCGATTTAAAAAATTTCTTTTACATTTCGATAGGTATTGATAAACACAATAGAACTGCATTTTTACCTTTTAGAAATATTAAAATTTTTTAAATCGCAGATAAGCGATTGTGGGCTTTAGAGGGGGCGTGACACCCTTTTGAAACAAACTTGCGCTGCGTAGGAACTCCTTGAATCTGCAGCGATCTCAGCGTTCATACGGACGGACAGACAGACAGACGGACAGACGGAGAGACGGACATGGCTATATCGACTCGGCTAGTGACCCTGATCAAGAATATATATACTTAATAGGGTCGGAAATGCTTCCTTCTAGCTGTTACATACTTTTGCACGAATACAATATACCCTTTTACTTTATGAGTAACGGGTATAAATATCTCATTACAATATTCCCGATCTTATATATATAATATATTTTACCTCAAATTATCAAAATCGAGATGAAGTGAGAGAGAATATTTCAAACATTATAGGTCTTAATTTCTAGAACCTTTCTTTTTAAATAAGTGTTAAGAGCAATTCTTAAATTTAGAACATTTGGTCTTGGTTTTTTCCTTTCATAATTCTTCTTAGTGTGGTTCTCGTTCTTATTTCCGAGATTCACTTGTAACATTTGAAATTTTATTTATTTTAAATCAAAAACTCCTATTTAAACTAGTTTCCAATCAGTTTCAAAATATGTAAATAAATGGATTAAATGCCAGGGACAATAACCAACTTTGCCTGGAAAATGTAACCCACTGTTAAACCTGGGCCAAAAACTGTCTCATTTTTGGGGCCAATTCCGTCTTAAAGAGCTAACTGGTTCAGCTAGACGACGCCTTCGATTGTTCAACCTCCGGACTGAAAAGTTTATGCGCGTGCGCGACACACAGGCAAAATGACACAGAGGCAGGCGGACTGAGATGAGATGGATTGCCGTCGGCGGGACCCGGACTGACTGACTGACAGTCGGTTGGCCTTAGCTTATCGTCGGTTTCTAGTTACGGATACAAAAGGAAGCTCGGCTCTGGGCGTACTTAAAATTCAATTGAATCTTGAATTATTGCATTGAATTTCATTGTTTGTAAATGCTCGCCCGCTGTGTCTGCATCGGATTGTAAACTGATTTCATTTTCTCCCTGTGCCATAGATTTATTTATTTTTCTCATTTTATTGAATGCCTCAAGTTCAGCTGTCGTAAATCGTCACAAAATGTTATGATTATTATTGGAGCAGGTATTGTATTACATAAGTTGGGTGGTCTGTGTTTTTTTCGGAACCTAAGCCGAAGCAATGTATAATGTAAACTTATCTTTATCCCTTCTGGCCTGCGGCTTTTCTCTCGACCGGTAGATCTCTATCGACGACACCAATAAAATCATTGCGAAAGTATCTGCAACAAGCATCTACACCAGTGGCCACTTGTTTCTCAGCTCTCCATTCCCCATCGCCGTGCATAAATGCATTTTAAAAGCTTATTGAGCACGCGAGTCGATGTTTCATGCTCACGATCTCCAGTCCCCCGATTGCGATCCCCTAGCCATCCTAGACATCGGTGTATTCATTTCGCTCGGAGCATTATTTCTGTTTAGCGGCTTCTGTTTGCGCGGCTAATTGTGCGTGTGTCGTGCGATTATTCAGCTTTGTATCTCACTTTGTCTGGCTGCTCTCGGGGGGCGTGTTCCCAAAGATACTCTCCCGAACACAACGACAGACGTAGACCCATCGGATAGACGTGTGAATTGCCATTCGAGAGTTTCACAGCCAATCAAGAGAGTTATGTCTTCGTATATTTGCACACCTCCGAGTGTGAGTGATGGCTAAGCGTAAGTGGAATGAAGTGTTTAAGGTGTATAAATTAGTGAAGATGTGTAGACGACGGCTGATATGTAAACGGCACTTTGTTTCACTGAAAGTACCCCTGAAAAGGGTGATAAAAATCAATACGAAACAAACCTTGAGCAAACAACGTAATACAATTTCGGGTATCTTGTTACACCCGTTACTCGTAGAGTAAAAGGGCATATTGTATTCGTGCAAAAGTATGTAATAGGGAGAAGAAAGGGTTTCCGACCCTATAAAGTATATACATATATTCTTGATCAGGATCACTAGCGGAGTTGATGTTGATGAGATCTCGGAAACTATAAAAGCTAGAAAGATAAGATAACCCACACATATTATTGGGCTTCCTACGCAGCGCCACGACCCCTTAACGCCCACAATCGCCTTAAAGGACTTTAAAAAAAGCATGGCGCCGATATCTTTACAGATTTTTGTAAAAATGTAAGTCCCATTTTGTACTCGACTAAAGCGTTCTCTCTTGTATTAAAATACGGATTCCCTTTTAGAATAATTTTATTCTATACGTCAGACTAAATAGCGAACTTTTGCATGAAATGCTTTAAATAATAATTATCTGTCTCTTTTAAAGCCCCCTTTCTACTTAATAAAGTAGTAATCTCACCCATCTCACATAATTTCGAGTTCGTTTCCTAAGTCATTGGTTTTGGTCTCTATTCCCTGTCCAACTCTCTGGTCTCCCGCTGGTATAAACTTGTGTCATCTGTCTTGGCTTGTCATAATTACATTTATATAGTCAACATCTAGGTAGCCTGACATTTGAAAATATGTCAGCCCGCACTGTTATGTAATGAATAACGCATTGGCTGGCCAGGATTTTCTGGTCCCCACTTGATGGATATACACGTAAACACAGACGCCGTGACAGTTGAATTGAAAATACATATATACCTGTTGATAATGTACTTGTATATTGAACAAATTTCTGCTGTAGATGGTAAGGAAAAGTTTGGTCATGTGTCAATGGAATGAAGCTTTTTACGTCAGCGTCCAGAGGGAGAAATAAAGAGATTTTTATAGGCCGTAAACTAACTACATTATGTATTATTGGGAAGACAATAAAAAAAATCTATATTTATATTTATTATTTATTATTATTAAAAGGTCACGAGACTATAGAAATTTTCGTTTGAATGCTCTTTTCTTCCAACTGTAGAACCACTTCAAAAATGTTGGAAAAAGTGTCATATATTCAGTCTTGGCGAGGCTATGGAGTAAGATAAAACATAATTTCATGTCTTTAAATTTTTATTCTCTTTTTCTTTTACATTTGTTATCGTTTCTTAACTCTCAAAGATAATAAATTATTTAAAAATAATAAAACAAACAAAAAGTCAATACGAGAACAACACATCAAATTAAGAATTCGTATGTTATCCTTGCACAATTTTTGAACATATATTAAAAAAACAATTGGGCTACAAATTATAATATTTATCAAGAAAATAAAGTTAGTTGTTTTTAAATATTTACTGTCATTGAGCTAAAGTAATATATAATAATATGGATATTTGTACATCATTTCACTGGCACCAAAATGTTCAATTTCTTTCTATGTCTTATAATATTATTTATTTTAAAGTCGTTGGGTTCTTTTAGGTCCTTTGTATGTTTTGGTTGGCTTCTGTTTTAATTTGGAAAATTGATTGATAAATTGAAAATTTGTAAGAAAAATAAATAAAGTAAACATGCTCTTTGCAATGATTTCCCCAATCATAACGAATCTTTCTTTGAAGCCCAGCGACTTTCTGAAGTTGTTAAATACTCTGTACATACCTAAACCTAAAGTACTCGAAATTGTTTTGGCACTCGAACGAATTCTCTGGCAATCACGACATGATCTCAGCCTGTCAGTGTTTGTGATCTCACCAGGGTGAGATCAAGGGGCGTGGCCTTTCGCACGAAGGTCGGGGATTCCGCCAAGCAGTGAGTCGCCGCGGCCGGCTCACTCAAGCTGGGACTGCTGGAGGTGTGGGCCAGCGGACTGGTGGGATCCGCTCGTGATCTGAATGACAGGTCGATGGGCTCCTCCAGTTCCGGACTGCTGGCCGTGGGAAACAGCAGCTCCGCCTTGAGCTGATCCTTGAAGATGGGCAGCTGCGGAACTCCGGCGGCGAGCAGTACAGGTGGCAGGTGGCTGAATGGGGCAAAGGAGCTGTACAGCGGCTCCGAGTGGCTCCGAAAGATCTCGAGCAGCTCCTGGTGGCGTTGCCGCTGCAGATCCGCATCCGGCTCCGAAGTGGCCGGAAAGTTGGGATGCCACAGCTCGAACTTGGGTAGGCTGGTGGCGTTGGTGGATGAAGGTGTGGTGATCTGACCGCTTAGCACGCTGGTTGCTCCATCTTCATTGGGATCTCCCGCAGAAGATGCTCCCGAATCACTGGCCGTATTGCTGAGGCGAGATTCGAGCTTCAATTGCCGCTGGTGCTGATGATGATGGTGTTGGAATTTGGCCGCCTGAAGGAACGAGGGTGAGGCGGCGCCACCCACTCCTGTGCCCACGGAAGCTCCCTCGATTTTGGGCGATGTTGCGGTGGCTGACTTAATACAGGGATTCGTCTTATCCTGATAGGTTTGCCGCGCCTGATTACTGGCCTGCTGCAGTCGCGCCAGTTGCTCCAGACTCGCAGTGCTCACGCCGCCACCTGATCCACTTCCGCCCGAGCCACCTCCTCCGACGCCCGTCGTTGTCTGTTGCTCCTGCAAGAGGCAGTGGATCTTGAACCAGTTGGACCGGCGACCGTAGCGGGAACCACTCTTTGACATCCCCACCAGGAGGCATTTTCGCAACCGGCACGCCTTGCAGGCCGTTCGGTTCTTCTTGTTGATCACGCAGTCGCCGTTGTGCTTGCATCCTGCTATCGCCGCAATGTTGTTGTAGGTTCGACCGAAGAAAGACTACGGAGATAAATAAATTGTATGTTATTAGCTTATGAGGGCTTATAAGGGGTAAAGAAAACAATCAAAATAAATATCTACCAAAAATGTAATATGGTCATACTTTTTTTGAAGGTATACCCCTGCAGAGCGTTGTATTTTCGTCGGAAGTTTGTAACTTCAAACACATAATTCCATTTTGTGATTTTAAGAATGCGTTAAACAAAACATGTTGATTTTTGAAATAGTTCTCGAGATAATGCAGTAAATTAACACCAGTGCGCAGTAATTAGCAAAATAAGTTTTAAGGTGTTTTTCTTTCAATCACGTTTTGATAACGAGGTACCGCCTAATGGCCTAATGGGCCAAATGAAAGTTGATTTCGGGTACCCTAAGATGACCCTATTTGTATATCACTGCAGAAGGTATAATGATTTTAATCAGACGTTTCCTACCCTATAAAGCATATATATTCTTGATCAACATCACTACACGAGTCGATTTAGCCATGTCCGTCCGTTTCTACGCGGACTAGATCCCAGTTGTAAAGGATGGAAGTCTTCTTTCTATTGGATATAGCTCCAATAGGAACAAACGGATAACTTTTTAACGAATGGGCGTTAGAGGGCTGAAACAAACTTGCGCTACGTAGGAAGCCAAAGGTTATGTGTGGGTAATCCCTTTTGTAGTTTTCGAGATCTATGCGAGGACTAACGTAGCATATATATAGTAGTCTTCTCGCGCTCACTCCCGGTACGATTCGTCACTACTGGGACTGCCGTCCACAGTGATATAATTTTAATCCAGAAGTATTGGATTTCGAATTTATTTATGGAAAAGTCGGACAACTATAACAAACTATCTATATATTAATTTCTTATACATTAATTTTTAATTTTAAAGTTTCAGCTTGCCGAAGTTAGCTTCCTTCATGTTATAATTTTTAAAAGGTTAAAGTCAAATAAAGTTCAATCAAAGATGGTTTTTTGTTTTTACAGGCCTGTCGACTTCATCCTAGTTGAAGGCAACCTTGGTTTTTCCGTAAAGTACATCTCCCTGATTAAGAAATGGGCACTTTTCATAAAACTAATTTCGATTTTTAGGCGTGTATTTTTAGAGACGACATTTATGCCAGAACTTTTGCATTTTTTCAACTTTTTTAACTTTGACTAGGTGTTGTTTCTATACTAATGACTGGAACTCAATGCTGAGTTAAGTTATTATATTTCGCATAGGATTTGAAAATTGCGCTTCAAAACCATTAAGATCCTTACGCATTATCAAAGAAAAAAAGATTATTTGTATCCTTTTCAAATGAAAGATCTTTTAAATTTTATTTAAAAAACTAAAAGTCCCAATCCATTCGAATAAATGAAGAAAATATCTATTAGGTGAACCACTTAACACCTTTCCACAGTAAGTTTTTGATTCTCCCATTGTTTTCGCTTATTTGCACCTGTCACTGACTAGCTCCACCTATTGAACTTGCTTCAATTACAAAATGTGCGTTTATTATTTGACCAACTACGTGTAAGACAGCATTAACAATTGTTAACAAAAGAAAAAGACACAACTCTTCGTGATCCATTTACTATATAACAGCTGATTCCCTTTTGTTTTGGAGCTGTGCCAACTCATGATGGAGAGCTTGCCTCCAGATGATTTTGAAGTTCAACTTTGAGTGGTGTTTGATGGGTGTCTGAGACTTTTGTTTCCGATTGCGCTGACTCACCTAATATGCATGTAATTTTTATTTGATTGACTGCAGTTTACAATTGTGCTCGCCTTGGGGCTTACCTAGCTCTATATTTCGACCCGCCCCGCTCGCCCTGCGAACTGCTCTGAATTTCGCAGACTTTTTCCCATGCTATTTGAAGGTGAGCCTTGTATTGTGTCCGCGGCGCACACGTATCTACTTATAGTCAATTAAAAATCGATTAATCTACCGAATTGAATTTTAATTATAGTAATAATGTTTCCGATTTTGCTTTGTGAAAAAGTAAAAGCCAAAATCGAGATCACTTTTTGCACATTTTGTCTACGGTATGTGCGAAATGAAAGCTCTCGAGTTTCTCACAATTGTCGGTATTAAATTCTATAAAATATCGATTTGGGTGGCTATACTGTCATAGCAATAAACTCACCTTGCAGCCTTCACACGTAAATGCCCCAAAATGAAAACCAGCCGCCGGCTCGCCGCAAACTTTGCACAGCTGGTTCATCTGCAAAAAAATATAACTAATAAATATTAAAGTGTTAAAAATAAGAAGGTTTGGGTGTGTTTAAATGATCTTAATTTATTAATTAAATTTTATTTATTGTTAAAGGCCTCTTTACACCTCAGTAGAAATTTTTGAAATGGAATTGCTTATGTTTCAAGCCCGTTAACATAGTCGTTTGTTAGTCTTGTAAAATAATTTCAAAAATGTTTGTTTTGTTTTGACAAAATTTACGTAAGAAAAAATAATAATTTCACAAAATACAAATATTTTACTTTTGAAATTTAATATTTTATGCGCTTAAGTATTTCAAAACGTTATTCTACATACAAAAGATGCAAAAGTGCAATTTTTATGAGTGTTACCAATTTAATGTTTGAAATAAATACAAAGTCATTTCCGGTAATTGTAAAAACTTAAAAGTATCCTTAATGTGGTCTGCTTAGTATATTTCCTAACCACTTTCAAAGCCAAACCGTATTAAATTCAAGGAAACTGGACTTCGAGTTTTTTTTTATTTGGAAGGAATAAGTTTTATTTAAGTTTATAACCTCTGTAGTCGATTATTTCGACTATCAGATATCCGTTACTCAGCTGAAGGGAGTGCGAGGGAGATGGAGATACGCAGTCGTCAGAGCCATCTAATGGATGTTTCAATTTTTGCTTATAACTTTTTAATGGATTGTCCGATTTAACAAAATGGCATTTACACTGTTACAAATAAATTTGTAATTTTTTGTAAATTTGTAAATTTGTGAAGCTGTAGCCGCCGCCAGTCCTTTTTTAAAGTCCTCTATTGTGGGCGCTAGAGTGGGCGTGGCGCTCGGCTGAAACATTTTTGCGCTGCGTAGGAAGTCCAAGAATATGTGTGTTTAATCCCAACTTTCTAGTTTCCGAGATCTCAGCGTTCATGCAGACATGGCTATATCGACTCGGCTAGTGACCCTGATCAAGAATATATAGGGGAGAGGTCTGTGGATTGGGACGGTCTGTAAGTTGGGACACCATATTTTCTCAAAACTTTTCCCAAAAAAAATTGTTGTTATTATTTTTTAGAGTAACAAAACTTTTGGGTAAAGCATTAGAAGCCAGGCTTAAGCCAGATTAAAGCTGTGACACGACACTCGTATGCCATTTTTCACCAAAAAGTTGTTGTCCACTTTTTTCAAAAATCCATAAAAAATTAATAACGCGCTTAAATTTATCTGGTAAAATGCTTTAAACATAGGAAATTAAATGCTTAACAAATATTTAAAATCTGATTAATTTGATACTCAGAAAAAAAGTTATAAATTTTTTTCCGAACCAACCTACAAGCATACAAAAAGGAGTCAGCCCGACAGAGGTCGCTTTCTGCATAGGGGTCATTCCATGTGAAACGTGACAGGCCAATTTTGGTCAAATCTCAGAATCAAGCGAAACTTTTTTTTCCGATAGAGGATTGAAATATAAGGATGGGTTTTTTTTATTTTTTTAACTCTTACCGTTTATTTTTAAAAAATATTTTTTAATTAAGCTCCGATTTTTAGATATGCAGCTCTTGAGACTCGTTTAAGTTATTTTAATAATTCCAATGCCACTTTGTGGCATATCTTAATATCTTTCAGAAAATATTTCATATTGCTTCATCAATTCTTCACAAAGTGGTAAAATAAAATTTTTGTAATCGCAAGACGTACTAGTAAAGACAGCGATTTTAGTTTAGCGACTTTGCATCAAGCAACTACAGCGCAACGTGTAAGAAGAGCACAGCAATACGAGCGCGGCAGAGCAGGAATAGCGCTTTCCCTTTCTTAGACGTTGCGCTGTAGTCGCTTGATGCAAAGTCGCTAAACTAAAATCGCTGTCTTTACTAGTACGTCTTGCGATTACAAAAATTTTATTTTACCACTTTGTGAAGAATTGATAAAGCAATATGGGGATAATTTTTTTATTCGGAAACCGCGTGTATTCCGGCGTACAGAAGTTTTCTAATTTTAAATTCTCTTAAAAAATACTTAATTTTAAATTTAAAAATTTTTAAAAATATTTTTCTGAAAGATATTAAGATATGCCACAAAGTGGCATTGGAATTATTAAAATAACTTAAACGAGTCTCAAGAGCTGCATATCCTAAAAATCGGAGCTTAATTAAAAAAATATTTTTTAAAAATAAACGGCAAGAGTTAAAAAAAAAATAAAAAAACCCATCCTTATATTTCAATTCTCTATCGAAAAAAAAAGTTTCGCTTGATTCTGAGATTTGACCAAAATTGGCCTGTCACGTTTCACATGGAATGACCCATAGTAAATTTCTTTGAAATTTGGGTAAATGTGTTCGTTGAGAGCCTTTTAGTTTTAACTGCTATTTGGTCTAAGTTAATTAAAAATGGACGGGAAATAAGTTAAAGCAAACTAAATAAAATAAATAGTTTCAAAAAGTTTGAAGTACATTTAGTGTGAGTTTTATTGACTTTAAAAAGTGCCCAACTAACAGACCCCTTTTTCAAAATGTCGTTTTTTGGTACTTTTCAAAAATAAATATTTTTGTAGTTAATCCTAGTGCGTGAAGATTCATACGTGAATGCCGAAATGGCAGATCGAAAACAAAAGGTGTACCAACCTACAGATTTCTCCCCTATACTTTATAGGATAGGAAACTCTTCCTTCTACCTGTTACATCCTTTGCACGAATACAAAATATCCTTTAAAATATCCTTTCAGAAAGTAAGCGTTATTTGTGATGCGGAAAATAAAACTACGTGAAATAATCATTAAATAAAACTCATAAAATAACGATTATTTTTGAATTATTTTTTAAACTTAAAAAATAATCATTACAAATTGAGTTTTTTGATAAAACTTATAATCATTACGGTCATTACGGGTTTAACGTACCCATATACATATATACAAGTTGTTTCAGGAGATCTGTATACTTCTATAATTGTGAGTGCTTTCGAATCCTAATACAATTGAATTTCACTCAAGTTTGGCCATAATTTTTCTCATTCCTCGCCATCCTACGTGTTGCTGAATACCTAATTGAAAAAATCCAACTCCGGCGACCTCTTCACGATTGTCCTTGTTATTGATGATGCTGTTTTTCGCAGAATATTTTTCTCCGGGTTGTGTTTTTGCTGGCGGGCCAACACACTTACTCTCGGCTCAGCTGTGATCAAGACGAGGCCATGGCCAAACCAACAACCACGAAAGCCACGCCAAAAAGCAAAAGAAGAAGAACTGCAGCGGCAAAAACAACAACATGCATAACCGATGACCCACTGCGTTTCTCTTTATTTTTATTCTTTTTTTCGGAATTTCGTTTTTATTTTTCGCTACAGGTCGTGGATAGAAATTGAGGTACGTAGCGACCGGTTTGGGCTTGCACCATCAAAGTTTCGGTCGCGGCAATGTCAGGAGACCCTGCACCTCATCTTACCCTCTCTTTCACCTCGAGAATCCCTCTCTTTTTATTTCCCGGGAAGAGTACGTTCACACATCTAATGCAATGTACTATAGTAACTTGCCTGCCCATAAAGCCTAAGGTCAAGCGTAAAAAGACACAGCGAAGAGCAAATAAAATAACTACAAAAATCTTGCGTCAACTTTTTAATGAGCATGAAGAATCTGAGGGAGGGATCAATTTTGTCATGGATATTCATTGTAAATTCTTAGGTGCATCGGTGTGCTAATAATATTTGCCGTGGGGGTTTTTCGCGGTTCATTTGCTAGAGTATGGGCATTGAGATAACTTGTAATTTATCATTTTTTTAAGGTATTCTATAGTAAAATAAAAAATGGATAATCTTGTTTTTATGAACAACAAGAGAGTACGCTATAGTCGATTACCCCGTCTATCAGATAACCGTTACTCAGCTAATGGATGTGCGAGGGAGACGGAGATATGCAAGCAAAGCGACTACTTGCACTGCTTGGATTCCATTATTTGCTCATAACTTTTTTATGAATGGACCGATTTGAAAAATGTTTTCTACATTTTGATAGGTATAAATAAACACAAAAAAAAATGAATTTATACTTTTCCGAAACAAACTTGCGTTGCGTAGAAAGCCTAATAATATGTGTGGGTAAACCACCTTTTTAGCTTTTGGACAGGCGGATAGCTAGATCGAACGCTTCCTTCTACCTGTTACATACTTTTGCACGAATACAATATACCATTTTACTCTACGAGTAAGGGGTATAATAAGTTATATACATTAAGTAAATGGAAAACCGTGATAAAATGGTTGATCAACAACAATTAGTATATAACAGAAGCAGAGATTTTTCGTTTGCATATTTCTTCAAGTCGATTAATGTTTGCTTAATTGATATGTCAATATGTACATATGTAATCCTCGCTAAAATATTACACTTTATTTTAAAACATGATACTTGTATGCCATTACAGATCTTGTTGGTCAATATTATTTTGCGCTTATTTTTCTCATCCTTTACGAGTGGGCAAAAATTTCAAATGTAGCCGGTTAATTTTATTTTTATATAATAAAAAAAACAATAAACAGAATTTTTATTACCTAAATCGTGTTTTTAAATAAAATATTAAAAGAAGGTTGGGGCAATAAACAGTCTTCTTCTTACAAAATATCGATTTCATACCAAAAGGTTCTTAGACGTGCAAATTTAAAAAAGACTCTGAAAGAAAGCTGGTTCTAAATGCAGCATTGTTAGTTGACAAAAAAAAGAGTAGTCCGTTGCGTTTTTTACATTTCGTAATTCTTGATCACCTTTTTTAAAGCCTCAGCTGCCTGCCCAAAACGCCCTCACACCCCCAAGCCAGCCAGGTGATCTGGGCATTTTCCGGACAGGGCTGCCAGCGGCAGGGATCTGGTTCGCGAAATGCGCCCAGCAGGTGGTGGTGCCCCAACGTGATGCTGCTTCTGTGATAATGGTCAGCCCCATCCGATCCCCGCCGGCTGCCAAATCCGACGCTGGCCTGCCAATGCCCGGCACTTTGCATATAAACGCTCGCTAATGGACACCAAAGGTGACAGCAGAGCGTTGCTAAATTGGCAAACATTAAATTTGCACCTTCACAGCGAGCGAGCCAGCGACCGCGAAACCGTGACAATTTTCGGCACAGCGGTGCGCTTTTCCAGAAAGCAGGAAAATCATCAGGCAGAGCTGCAGCCCGAGGAGATCTTCCATTGCTGACAAAAGCCTCAGAGTCTCTACGACCCAGAACTGCAGTTCATGGCGAAGCTGCAGTGATAATCTGGACTGTATGCAGCCAGAACAAAATGAGCTGAATGGCGGGAGTTTTGAGAAAACGGATTTATAAACAACGCGTAAGTTCAATATGGTAATTTTTGTCCACAGTGACAGCAGTTCAATGGGGTCAGTAAAAGAATGGGATAATAACCTCTAGTTTGGAACAGTTACTTAAAATAAATCATGTTACATTCTTATAAATATAATTTTAGGTTAACAGCCGTCATCATCTGATCAGACGTAATCAACGAATTATTTTTGGTATATTTAATAAAGATTAAATTTAATAAAGAAAGACTAAACTTAAGTTTTCAGCTCCAGTTGTTTAGTTATACAAAATAAAGAGTATACAAATAAATTTATAAATTTTAAAATCAGATCCGCATTAAATATGCATAAGCTTCATTTTAATAGCCATGCTAACTTGTGGATTAGAGGTGTTTATTAAATGTACCCTCATTTCCAAATCGACTTTAAATTACACCATATCTCGCCGTACCTGATCTCCTAAGATAGACATAAAGTTCCAAATCATTTCGATCCTTATTGAGAAACCCGAAAGAAATGCAACTGAACGGCACGCTTGAGCTATAAAGTTGCAGATTTTTATCCAGAGGCGGCATCTCAATCCTTTTAGCATTTAAACATTATCACGACAGCGACCAAGGCCACTATTCCACGTAACCGGACGCATATTTGAGAGGCTTGTTTGGGGAGCATCCTTAGTTACCCCTTCGTTCCATTGGACAGGAGTCATGAAGGAGGACATAATTCCCATGCCACGAGCTAATTAAAAGTCCTCAAGCCGAGCCCCTACAAAAGGTGAACGTTATCTTTCCATTTATTTGGTTCGATGGGCAGTTTGGATTGTGGGAAAGCAATGAATAGAAGAGAGTTGTGCAACTTCGAAAAATTTGACTCTCCTGTGCAGTTTCCTTTCAAATTTAAAACCAGAGTCCCCATTGTTCATTTCTGAGTGTATACCGAACCCAGCAGATCACAACATAGGAACGATCTTGGCTGACAGGCTTACCGATTAAGCCAAGATTAATGTTACACATTGAGCTGAAGCAGACAATTAATTAGAAACCTAAACTGCTACAGAAAATACTTATTGATCGTAAGCCAAGTGGATGATTGTTCAGATCTAATCTCTGGAAATCTACAAAATGTTGTGTGCCAGTCCGAGTTTAACGGAGATGAACGCGATGGGGGACAAGTTCAGAGTGGCTTAGACAATAAGAACCAGATCAGTTTGCAGCAGCTACATTCTCAACAAGCTCATCAACTCGCTGTTGACAGACCTAAAAAATTAAAAAAAATGTTGGATTTTTCTCAATAAGAATAATAAACAAGGGCCAAAAAATGTGTCCTTAAAAGCAAACAAAATGATGGACAATGCCAAATCAGATAAAGGCAACAGAGGGAGAAAAGGTGTTCAAACAAGCAAACCACGATTGTCTCAAATATTTTGAAGCCGCTACAAAATAGAACAAGAATCAAGAACACAGCCCGGTGAACCCCGGAGCATTGACACAATCTGCCATCCAAACCCCTTCTCGACCCGAATCTTCTCCGATCTCGGCAGACAATTGCCGGTAATATGCTTTATTATTAGCCCTGCCAGCCACTGGAGACGGACATTCGCAATATGCAAATCCACTCAGCAGTCACACGCTCTAGTTTGAATTGTCTGCTTCCGCCATCCTCGGTTCTCGGTCCTCCATCAAGGATCCACGATCCAGTCGAAAGGCTGCCTTTGGCCCTTTTCTGCTTGATTGCCGACAGCAGTTGGACAATTAAATGTTTGAATATCTTCCAACTTTGTCCATTCTCGGCTTCTATTGTAGTAATTTCTTGACACTTATCGCACAAAAGGCAATAACATTATTAATGAGCATGTCAATGAGCTTCTTTTGTCTTCAGCATTACACTTTTTCTGGTTCTCCTTGGGCGTCCTTAGTGGTAAGTATGAACTCTTGGGAGTTAAGGTTGGGTCTTGATTACAAAGTAAATTCGCTAATTCCCTTCGCACACACAAAAATCTTTTTATCATTTTGGATTTGTGTTTTTTCAGATCATTTTTGGTGTTGCATTATTCGTTTGGAATATATTTTAGGAGTTGGTTTATTTTTTTTAAATTTTATTTGATCATAATTTATTGTTTTGACATTATTTTTAGTGTCTGCGGTTTTCAATTTATTATTTTCAATTAAACAACTTTATCTGACAATATAATCTTAAGTCATAACGCCGCCTTTGTTAAATTTAATTTAGTCAAATTATGCAAAGTGGCTCTAACTCAATTAAATGTTTTATTTATGCGCCTTTCTTGTCTGGAAAGTGTTTATATTTATTTATTTTTTCAGTCTTGATTAATGTGTGATGAATTTTTAATTTGGTATGCCGTATCAATTAAATGAATGAATATTTCGTTTATTTCCTAAATATATCACTTGCCACTCCGTGTCTTGCAAAATATTCAACACATTTAGTCTTTGTTTAAATTTAAATATAATCTGCGTATTTTTGACCTAATCTTACCTTTTCCAGAATTTATATTTCCAAAACTGCATAAATTATGGGCTCTTAAAACTGCACTAATTTGATTTTGTTTTTGGCTTAGATGTTTTATTATTTAGTTTTTATCTTAACTTCACACACTTGGGGTATTTCTGGATAAATATCAATTGATCATATCAGATATATGTATTCATCACACAACACTTATTTTGACCGAATTATTGCTGATGATATAGCGACGGCTTTCGAGGGCGATGGTAGTGATCACGTGGCGCACATAATGCCGAAGAACTTCGCGATCGGTCGGATATAATGTGATTGCGATTGCGAGAGCGAGAGAGCAGCGAAAGCCTGACTGACGGTGCTTGGCAGCGTAGCGTCCATCCGAGACTAAATCAATGCCGTCGTTCTGAGCGCCAAACAGACTCGGACTGCCAGATTGGCCCTGGCCTCAAAGATCGTCTCATCCCAGCAGCAACATCGGCAGCAGTGACACCAGCAGCAGCAGCAGCAGTAACATCGGCAGCACAACTCCAACAGCGGCAGCAACGTCAACAAAGCGCACGCGTCTGAGCCTGAGCCTGTATTTCTGTTGCTGTGCGTTTGCAACCGTGGCAAGGCGAAACTTAACTGTTAATCGGCCACCGCTGCTGCAGGAAATCCTGTTTGGCGAACAGCTGCTGCGGCGCTCTGCTCTGTAGGCTTACGACCCTGTTAAGTCGGTGTGATCTGTTAACTACTCTGTACACTAGGCCTACTATATAATCAAATTATATACAAAACTAAATCACCTCAACATTGTTTCGAAATTTTACTACTCTAGTTTGTATTCCAAGATTTATTAAGATTTAATTTCGAATTTAACTTCATAAAATCTTATTAAAATGGGTAATCTATTCATGAATGATATTTATGATAGCAAATGTTTTTTCAAGCGTACTCTGTTACCGACTTTGCTTCAAACATGTTCGCTGTGTGTCTCTCTCTCCGCTCTCTGGAAACTGAACTGCTGAGCACTCTGAGTGCTGAACTGTGGTTGGTTGTTGGCACCGGCACGATCTTAAAACGTTTCGTTCGTTTTCAATGAATATTGTCTCGATGCGGTTGGCTGTTGTGTTTTTACCCCCATTTGACTTTACACACGATACTGTTATCATTTGAGTGTATTGGCTGCGAGAGTGTTGGCTCTGCTTTGTTCACTGTGCATGTGCATCCATTTGGACTCGTATTGGACGGCTAATGTGGCAAAGAGGTGGGTACTTAATGCCCGGCGAACAGTATAAATAAATATTGGGAGAAATCAAGAAAACATCAGGGGGATTTTGTTGCTTGTCTCGCAAAATGGGGAAAACAAGTTTGTTGCCTAAGTCTTTTGTATTACTTAAATAGTTAAATGATTTTTTACGCTCATCTTTTTAGGAAACTTCAAGATTAAAGGTGAAGTGGATTTAACAAGCATTATTTTAAATAGAATATATTGATTATATGAATAAAACATTCTGCGAATGAATAATTAAATCATTTGAATAGCAAAATAAACGCAGTTATTAGTAATATAAAAGTTTAAGGTCAAATTTAATTAAATTGAAAAATTGTTCTGATTACCAAAATTACTAAGCTCAAACAAAGTTTACTTTAAATCGTTACAAGACTTATGTTAGAATGTTCATTTTATTTGAAGTAATGCTTTTAAATTCACTTTACCTTTAATAGCAATTGTAACATTAACAAATAAGTTTAAAGGCATCGAAAACGCGACCATTTTTGTTATTAACCCAATATAGCAGAACTTGACACGATACATTAAAAATACCATATCAATAAAAATAAATATAGTTAATATTTCCTTGTTAATTTTGATTTCCACCAGGGGCAATTGCCAGTGCAACAATCAACGCGTTTCCATACGTCTAATTGAATTCTCTTGTCATAAGCATGATCAGATGGCTGCCTCCGTGCGCTCAGATGCCCACTCGAGTGATCCTCGGGCATTTGGCCAGTCTTCTTCTGCTTCTGCCCTGTCTCTATCTCCATCTCCAGCTCAAACTCTCGGCTTCTGTCACTTGGTGATGATGATGATTTCATTTTAATAACACCACTGGCCGGAGAAAAGTCTAGCACGGTGGAGATCGTTTAATACTCTGCATTCGCTGCGGCCGTGTCAACACCACTTGACGGAGTAACAAGGAAGCGCAACACTCTAAAACGACGTGTAATTTATCACAGCCAAAAGCATTTAGCCATGAACTGGAACGGAGACTCCAACTCCAACTTGGACTGCGACTGCGAGTGCAACTGAATCTGGCTAGTTTCTTGCAGTAGTTTCCTCTGGCTCTGCCTGTCAGAATAGTTGTCGTCATAATCTGCCAACAGGCGATATAGCTCCTGAAGCTGCATCGCAGCAATTTTTGTCGTCATATTAACATTTCTTCTGCTCGTGGGCAAATCTCCCATCTTCCCTCTGCTCTGACCAAATTTTTAATTAAGCTTGGGCCTTGGCAACGGGCGCATACGTATCACTCCTGCTCGCGTGCTCATCTCACGGTGATGAGTTGGGGCATTAGCTTTGATGGCGGCTCATATTTATTAGAGCGCAATCTGCCTCAAATTGTGGATACTAGAAGCGATTTAGAGAGCAAGGAACTTTAATCTAATTAAAAAATGGTCCGTTGATATACACTCAAAACTGATTCTAGTGCAAAAATATCATTCAAATAGCAGCACAACTTCAACAATTGAAGTAATTGTGGGCGCTGGCCATTCAAATATTGTTTTACGTTTAAAATTGTTTTGACTGTTTTTACACCAAAAACGTCACAGTTTCTGTGTGTAAGGTTAAATATTTCGTATATTTTTATTTATTTATACATTTTTAAATCTTTTAATACACAAGAAAGGAAGCTATAGCTTCGGCCAGCCGAATCACAAATCACAAAAATGATAAATTTTGTATTATTTTGACATTATTTTCTCTATTCTTCCTATGGCAGCGATATAATATAGTCGTTTGTTAAATTTAATTCGAAATTCGGAAATAATAAAAAAGTCATATCCTAGAGAAGAAGAGAATTCAATACAATTTTTTAAAATTTAATCCGAATTTTAGAAAAATATACCAAATTAAATTCCCAAGAGATGAATGTAAAATGTCAAAAAACACCGAAGCTTTAATTTTTTGTCCATTTTTTTCCGATTATTCCTATGGGAGCTATAGGATATAATTGCCCGATCCGGCTGGATCCGACTTACCTGCAATAGAAAGAAGACTTTGGGAAAGTTTCATTCCAATAGCATTGTAAGTGAGAGAGAAACAGACAGACGGACGGACGGATAGACGGACAAGAGTATATATATATGGGGTCTGTAGAGAGGATGACAGCTAATCCGAGGATAGGACTCTAATGGAAAAATTGCGCCTTATCATCGATGGGAACAAGCGTACGCCTTTCGATCTAAAGAAGGACACTGTGTACTATGCGATCGGCTCGGGATATCGGTCAACACCACAGAATAATGACAACGAGGGGAGCTCATTTCGGCTCTGAATTGCAAAAAGAAGCCAGGTGCCAGACGAATCGAACAAAGTTAAAAATTAAGTAAAAATACGCTGACTTTCTCGATTTTGTATTTTGGCGCTATACTCGTAAGTTAACCATTTTTGTGGTTGGGGACTGTTTGAAAATTAACTTAACCAATTTTTATTTCTGTGTATTGATCAACACTTTTTTATCAACTCAACTAAATATACATATGTTTATGAATTAAATTCATTTAAAACACGAAACTTTAGTATGTAAATTTGAACTTAAACGTTCATAAACAATTTTCGTTTTGAATTTAGGAAGTTCTTTTTTTACCAAGCCCCTTGTAAAATGTACAGTTTTCCCCCTTTTTCAATCAAGCCAAACGAAGATTGCCAAACACTTAAACAGGTCTGTTTTGTGCACTAACATGGCCAAATACAAATTGTCCATGGCCAAAATAAAAGACGAAAATCCAAAGAAATCACAGCAAGCTACAAACAAAATAGGCGACAAATCTCCTGAAGCTGACTTGAGGCCGGAATGCCGGAGAATTGAAGACATTTGGCGACATACGATCGATGCCAAATCGATCCAGATACAGATACTTTAAATCACAATTTCAATTGAACGAGCGCAGGCCGAGCCGAGCCAAAAAAATCTGAAAAATCGATCTGCGCACATGTCAAAGGCGGTAGCAAACTCAGCAGCAACAACGCGCGTAGACGCAACAACATCGGCAATAGCAGCAACAACATCGGCTACAACTGGCAGGCAGCATTTTATTTCAATTTCAATTGATTGTCGTACAATCGCCATGAATAATTCAATTTTTAGAATTGCATTGCATGAAGTCAGATAGAGATAGCTGCTGGACAGGCGATTGGCGAGGGAGAAAGAGAAGGAGTGAGGAATACGGAACATGGACATATTTTCGCCACTGTCCGTTGTTGTAGCTGTAAGTTATAGTCACTTGGCCCCCCTCCTTTTGCCATCCCGACCCCCAAGTCGCTGTCAATGTTATTGGCGATATAAGGCCATAAAGAAGATCGGTCATCCATATATTTCTGTATATGTGATTATCAAAAATTGGTTGGCATTTGCATATTTTTGATGTAGCATAGAGTATCTTATATCCCGATCGTTAACAAAAAATATCATCAACTTTTAATTACTGTGAACATCTCGATAAATAAGTACACAATAACGGTCTTACATAAAAAGCTCAATTGCTTGTCATTGGTGGTTTAGCAACACTACGGTTTCTTTTTTATTTAAAAGATCATTGGTTTTATTAAATGTTATTATCCCAAAATATTTAAAAAACTTCTTAAAAATAATCAAAATTCAACGAATATGTTACAGAACAGTACAGATTTTCGAATGAATAAGACACACTCGAGTTCTGCGTTCCAACAATCTTCCACACTTAAAGCACTTCAAAGGGTTAAGAAATGAAGGCAGATGCTTCGATGTGTAAGCCATTTTTAAGGGATCAAAGAGAGGGAGCCCTAAAACGAAATGCATCAAAACATCATCTTGAACCATTAGCAATGTCAGACACATTAGGCATCCCCTGCGAAACAGGACTGTTTCATCTGCCATTGAACTCCAGCCAAGCAGCGTTGATTAATGAGTTTATTATGCAACAATTATGTGTATAAACAGTGAGCATTGAATGCGAATACAAATCGGAGTGAGTGTCCCGTATGAATTTGGCTTTTGAGCGTTTCAAGATCACGGATCATGTCAAATTAATGAACTCGCTCCCGGCTCTTGACTTTGACACTTCATAAAGGTGTCGACGCGATTGAGGAAGGAGTCCTTGGCATCCTGCCAAGGACTATAACCGGCCTACTAATTTCATTTGCTTCACTTTATGCAAGGACAGGCCTCGTCTCCCAAGACATTCCCAGCTCGCATAAATCACACGGCGATGAATTTGCATAACTCCCGGCGCAGATCTCTCAAGCGATTTGTTCTGCTTAAGAGGAAACTAGTTTGCGTCCTGTCATGGGATACACTTAGCATCCTTTTTTCGGCCACCGTTTCGCCGAAGAAGGCATGTCGGAGCGCAAGGCTCCCAAGTGTGTCGTTGGGACGCGGATTTCGATCTAGATTTCCTTTCATCCATCTGCCGGCTGCATTCCATCGCTCATCTGCTTTGCACTCCATTTGGAGCCGCTCCTTTTTGGGGCACATATTTGGCCTGTGATGTCATCGGGCGCACATTTCTCTCTCTTCGCAGACTCGCATAAATTCGCAGCCTAATTTGTTAAGAGCGCGTGCTTCAGTTTCGGCCTCAGTCGGCGGCTTCCCTCAAAAAGATACTACAAGTAATAACAATTGTGCGATCTGCCTGGCTCTTTCTTTGGCTAACAAGGGAACGCTTCGGCCTTTTCAAACTGGGGATACCCTTAGGAATTATTTATTTATTTCGCAAACAGACTTCATATCCTTTAACTAACCAATTAATAGCGTGCTTCAATATTTTGAATAGTTAATAGTTTACGCAGGCAAAACTATGTTGACCATAAGATATTTTTTAGTTACAAGGCAAAATAATAAAAACAAGAGAGAACGCTATAGTCGGGTTGGTGTCCCGACTATCTAATACCCGTCACTCGGCTAAAGGGAGTGCGAGGGAGATGGAGATATAAACTTTGTTCAGGCTTAACTTTTTAACGAATGGTCCGATTTAAAAAATTTCTTCTACATTTCGATAGGTATAACTAAACACAACAAAACTGCATTTATACTTATCCAAAATCTTTAAAAATGTGGGCGCCAGACACATTTTAGTATCGTCTGTGGGCGATTATGGACGATTGTGGGAGTTAGCGGGGGCGTGGCGCTCGGCTGAAATAAACTTGCGCTGCGTAGGAAGCCCACACAGAGAGAATTATTTAAGTAATTTGTACTTAAATTGAGTATTTTTGTACTCAAAAATTAAGCATGAACACAAATACTCATTCTGAGTACAAAATACTAACTATCAGTACAAATTTGAAAAATTTTTTTTACTCAAATTGAGTACAAAATACATTTATTAAGTACATTTTTCCTCAAAATGAGTACAAACTGTACTCATTTTTGGAATTTACTTGGATAGTATTTTAAAAATGAGTATTGCCATTTCTCAAATTGAGTACTGAAAATTGATTGAATTGAGAAAAAAATTCTCAATCCGGAGAACTTCCTTTCTTACTTACACATTATTTTAAGGGCTATACAGCATATGTTAATTGTTTCATAATAATGTAAATACTAAACTGTTATAAATAAAACAAACTTACTTTTTGTTCGACCCAAGTCGCCTTCTCCGTCACTCGAAACCCCGACCCTTGTGTTCATGCACGCGCGCACTAACCGGCTGAGCCAAACAAGCATCACATTCAGCAATGTCCAAACCGCGTATAAGATTTAAATTGTAATGCTTGCAATCAATTGGATTTTAAACATTAAATGGAATTGGGCTGATTATACCATAATAAAATAATTAAAAATAAAAAAAAAAGCAGTATAACAAAAACAAAAATATTTGTGTTTACCGGAATGGGGATTGAACTCACGACCCGGACGACATTAGCTATGAAATATTTGATGGCAAGAGTCATTTACTCCCTAGGCCAGCCTTTTAGAAGGTTCCTGTGAGTAATGTCATACTCATTATGAGAATATTTGTACTCAAGTTGGAAATTGAAGAACTTGTTTCCTAAAATTAAGATTTTTGTGATCAATTCAAGTTTTTTTTCTTAAAGTGAGTTCAATTTGTACTCAATATAAGTTTTTTCCCAAAATTTGTACTCAAAATCAGTACATCCTGAAAATGAGAATTCAAATACTCAATTTCAGAACGTCAGAATTCTCTCTGTGCAAGAATATGTGTCGGTAATCCCAACTTTCTAGCTTTTGTAGTTTCCGAGATCACAGCGTTCATACAGACGGACAGACGGACAGACGGACATGGCTAGATCGACTCGGCTAGTGATCCTGATCAAGAATATATATACTTTATAGGGTCGGAAAAGCTTCCTTTTACCTGTTACATACTTTTGCACGAATACAATACACCCTTTTACTCTACGAGTAACTGGTATAATAATATTATGTCAAAATTATAAAATAATTTTATGTCACTAATATACAATTTTAACAAGAGAAAACGCTATAGTCGGGTTGGTGTCCCGACTATCTAATACCCGTCACTCGGCTAAAGGGAGTGCGAGGGAAATGGGTATATAAACTTTGATGAGGCTTAACTTTTTAACGATTGGTCCGATTTAAAAAATTTCTTCTACATTTCGATAGGTATTGATAAGCACAACAAAACTGCATTTTTACTTTTCCGAAATATTTAAATTTTTAAAATCGTGTATAAGCTATTGTGGGCGTTAGAGGGGGCGTGGCACCTTCTTGAAATAAACTTGCGCTGCGTAGGAACTTCAAGAATCTTCATGCCAAATACCAATCCTCTAGCTTTTATAGTTCCCGAGATCTCAGCGTTCATACGGACAGACAGACAGACGGACAGACGGACAGACGGACAGACGGACAGACGGACATGGCTAGATCGACTCGGCTAGTGATCCTGATCAAGAATATATATACTTTATGGGGTCGGAAACGCTTCCTTCTAGCTGTTACATACTTTTGCACGAATACAATATACCCTTTTACTCTACGAGTAACGGGTATAAAAATAAAGTTTATAAAACAACTCTTAAGGATTTGCATAATTCCAATACTAAATATAATTTTCTATATATTTTTGAATATCCATAAATTAATTAAAACTGTAAAAGGCAGAACCAAAATATTCCCTATTTCGTATCTAGTAGAAATTTGTGAGATTACTAAACTTTTATACAATTCAAGATTTTAAATTAAAATATTTGAAACTAAATTTTAAGACTTTAAAAAAACCCAAAACTCTTTGGAAGAGTATCACCCAGGGTTTTGCATCTCGCCCGCTCAGGCCTAAGCTAAAGTGACAAATTGGAGCGTTTTTTGCGGTGCCGCAGTGTTTAAAGCTGAGGCTGAGCTGGACCTGGGTGCAGGGGTCTGGGGCCCAGACACCTCTCCACACATGTGGAACGACGAAATTCGGGGCTTGGCCACAGCGAGCCACACTTAAGTGGATTTCGGAGCATTCTGCGAGAGGCGAGACAAAAAAACGGTTTGCCCTATAAATCTTCTGGGTGTTGACTTGGTTTTCTTTTCGGTTTGCCCTTTTTCTGCACGTTTTACGACTGACATTAATTGAATGCGTCTGAAATTGGGGGTACTTTCCTTCGGGCATAGCACACGCTTCATTTGATTTATTTGCAATGCGTAATCTTCGCGGCCATCCAAATATTCGGTGAACTTGGCATGAACTTCGCAGTGGGAATTGGAGGCCGAGGACGCGGCCTCTCCCCTTTTCGGTGTCGGCGGGTAGATTTGGCGGCTAGAGAACAAAGTGCAGCCGAAATGCCACAAACAATTGCTTCACATTTTCCAACTTTCTTTCGGTATGCTTAATAGTCTGGGCCACGGACTTCGGGCTGGAGCCCATGGATCGCTCCTAGAACTAGTCGCAAGATCAAAGCTCGGCGATATAATTGGCCGCTGCCGCTCGTTGACCGCAGAGATCCACATGCACATCCCAATCCTCCGGCCTGCGCATGCTTAATAATAATTCGTTTTGGCAAACAATGTAAATTCTTCATTAGCCTCCTAATTTGCTTGGTATCCCTCGGCCGCTCGATCCTTGGCAATTGTTTGTGCCTCCGAGATCTGGATAAAATGGTATTTTATGAGGAGCACAGCGAAATTTGTTACATTTTCTTGGGGCTTCTTCGGCAGGGGGATTCTCTCATTTCCACCGGGACATAAATGTTTCTATTTGTGGGCGGTTGGCTAGCCAAGTTACTCTGTCTATGGCTTACTTTGTTTATTATTTTACCAGAACGACAATAATGGGATCCTTAGAAAGAATGGGAGTTTTGTTTTGGTACCCATCGCAATTATAATTGAGGGCTTGTATATATTATTGGTACGCTTATAATCCTTGTTTTATTTTCTTAACGATATCCTAAATACTTGAAATAAAACTGATTCTAACTGAATTCCTATTTTTTAGCGAAAATATACTTATAGTAAATTATATTTTTTTCATTGTCAGATGAATTTTATGAGAGTTTTCTAATTCATCCTGTTAGTCGTTACATCCTGAATGTTTCTTAATTTTCCATCGGAAAACCAATACCACTTTACGGTCATTAGGCATTCTATCCCGCATATTCGAAACGCTTTTCTCCTCTTTCTGTTTTTCCATCTTGGAGTAATTTTTCACTCCACATGCTACGAAAGCAAGTCGCAGGAATGCCGCTGATTCGCGCTGATTGATCGATTGATTGAGTGATTGACAACGGCGCCAATGAGAGGCCGATCATTTGCTAACTTGGGCAGTTCACGTTCGCTAATTAATTAAAGGCCGAAATGCCGGAGCTGTCATAGCCAGATCAAGGCGAATATGGTTGGGCTGGTGGGTTTTAGGTTGGTCGGTCGGAGGGCTGATGACAGAGCTTTCCATTCGGTTGGTAAATGGTGAATAGTAATTGGTAAACAAGTGTTGTGTTGGGCAGAGCAGGGAACTGCTCTCCAGTAACTCTCAAGTTGAGTGCATTACGGATGAAATTTTTGTGCTTGCTCTGCTTCTCTGACTGTAACTGCGACTGGGACTGGGACCATTCTTTACGAGAGGCAATAAATTTAACAATTTGTTTAGTGCAGACATGCACATGGATACAGATACAGAACCACTACACGGACACGCAAAGTGTCTACGGCTTCTGGCCATATATGGCGAATCCTGAGGCTGGGGCTGCTTTGGAGATGCCAAAAGCAAAGCAATTTGTCGTGCGGTAAACCAAAAGCCAGCAACAACATTCGGGCAGCTGTTTGTCGCCAGCTGTACGGGCTATTGGGGTCTAAGGGGACTCCCGAGGAACGCTTAGGTGTAGAAAGCAAGAGTTAAACAGTTTCGAACCATTTCGCAATATCGTATTCCCGTCACGCAGACATCATCGCCTTAGGATTTCGACGACCAAAGATGGCGCGGCGATAATCGGAGCTGATCGATAGAATTAGTGACTTTCTTCGGATAAACCATCACTTTTCCGCCCGAACAACTTTCAACCTGATTGATCTATTGCTCTGCTAGGAAAGGTGAGAGAAAAGTACCAGAGGGATCAAGGTAGAGTATGTATACTTCGTGTACTGAGGAGGAAACACTTAGTGTTCTTTTTATGATTATTGTTTAATGGCACTGAATTATTACCAGGTTTTTTTGCTAACCTTCTTTTACTACATAGATTTACAGTCGTGTTCTTATTTTACGTATTTTATATATGTGAGCAGCAATCAATCTGTTTAAAAATGTTCTTCAATTTGCTACAAAACTTTTTCTTTGCTTTGTTAACGGATGAACACCAAACAAAAAATAGTAGGATCTTGTAGATCCTTCCTATATCACCTGTACAACTGTTCCTTATGTTTTTAAAGCAATATAAAACAAGAAGCATCGTCCTATTTTTAAATATTACAGAGCAGTAGAAAGAAGTCATCCTGGATATGGCTACTGATGCTGATCAAGAATAAATATATTTTATGGGGCAATAAAAGTCACCTTAACTGCGATGCAATCTTTTGACTGAAAGGCCATATATAATTACATGTTCTTCACGAGTAACATTATGCGCGGATCGACGGGGGGTGATATGGTTGTAGATCACCCCCCTCCCCACTCGGGTGAAAAATAAAAGGAATTTTGGTTTTCAAAAAGTATTTAACAAAGAAATTGTTCTGATATCTCCCCCTACAACAAAATCCTAGATCCTAGACATATTTACGAAGACTTCAGGGCTTATGTTATTTAAGGAATACTAGAATTACATACAGTACTAATTTTTAGTTATCCCCATTCCCATGAGGTGTTCTTTTTCGCCCATGAGAGCAGCATCAAAAGCTAAGGGCGTTCACGTGAAAAATAGAATTTGGTGTCAATGCGCAAAGACAAAACAAAGACAAACTCAAATATGAGAGAAATAGCGAAGAGGAAGAACCTCTAAAGTGAAAACCCGACGAGACAAAAGGCAACGAGCAGAACCAAAAGGTAAATAGCGGCAACCAGGCAACAAGTGGATACCCGATGTCCGATGCCCGATGCCCCATGCACTCCCATTTGGCCCCGGTTGAAACCGCATTGGTGTAAACGGCCTCCACACTCGGAAGAAAAATCTCAGTACCAATTTTATAAAACAGAGAACTGAAGGTGGTGTAATATTTTAGCTTTATATAAAATTTATATTATAAATAAAAGTCAGGTTCCTTCCTTCTAGAAGACTTTTTTCTTTTAACCGGCATCCGAAAATATGCGTTATTTCAAGTTTTTACCTTTTTGGAAGGACTATTTATGATTGTGACTACATAAATTTAAATTGATTCTAGCCATTTTATGGACCGGGCTAAATAAAGTTTTACTTACATGCATGTGGTAGACTTTTTTGCCGAGTGCCGACATTCGCCGCGGCCTCGCTGTCTAAGCCAGTGTCTCTGTCTGCGCCTGCGCCTCCTTCCCCGACCTGTCCATGTCGATGGCAACGTCGTCATCTCTCCTGTGAGTCGGTGTCCGACTTCTGCCCCCTGGTCCACCGCCGCCGCCCCTGGATCCGCACCAGCCATTCCAGTTGCCGGCTCGTATGCATGCCAGCCATATAATGCAGCTCATCAACAACAAAACGGCAGCGGAGGCAAATGCAACATGTGCTCCGTGCTGCAAGTGCCCTGCTTCTTCTGCCGGGCTTCTTCTACAGCCATAAACAAATATGAGTGGCTGCGCATGCGCCTCTCTCTCTCGGCTTCTCCAGACTTGCGCTTGTGTGCGTGCGCCTCCTTCAAGAAGTGTGGGAAAATTTTCGGAATTTCTTTTGCTCGTTTTAGTTTTTCTTTCTGCAAAGCCCCCATTTCTGCGCTTTTCCTCTCTTCCCGCACCAGGTTGCATTGCGGAGAAGGCGGATGGGGGCGTGGCATAGCGGGGGCCTGGGCTCGGCATGCCAACTAGTGAAATTCTTTTTGATAATTTAATTTAAGAAATATTGTATATAGACGCCAACGACCCCGACCCCTTGACCGGGCGCTAACCAGAATTGGGATTAGCGAATATTCAACTGTTGGCTATTTGTGTGTGCCGAATTCTCAGCCTGGCAACAGCAGAGAAAGTTTGTGTCGCTGCTGAAAAGAAGCTTAATTACTCGCCAACAAGATTGATGGAAACTGGAAAAATTATAAATGGTTAGAGTTGGCAAGGAGATTCTTCGGGATATGAGTAAGCATTGCAACCATGTCTCAGTTTCTATTAACAGACAATGATGAACATTAGGATTTCGTACCATTTTATTTTTAAGCTTTTAATTCTATTTAAGTTCATAGTTTATGGCATTAGAATAATGAATAATATTAGATAATATTTACTAATTTGTGAGCAAAAATATCCTACAAATATTGTATTTGATTATATATTATTGTATTTCATATACAATATCAAAATATTGTAAATGAAAATCAGAGAACAACTGTTAAATTGTAATTTGTATTTTAAAAATTATAGCCGCTACGGCCCCTGATTGTAACCAGTAAGATGAAATAGAATGCAGTTAAATTAATTACATGTTTGAAATATATAATTTAAATAATCACTAAGTAAAGTAATTTCCAAAAATATACTGACCGTCCGTCCTACTAAGGATTTTGTTGTAATTTTAGCATGTGATTTGTAGAGCCCCTAAAAGGATAGTTAAGAAAAAAGAGCAGCGCTTTAAGCTTAATTATTTAAAAGTAATCAACAGAAGTCTCCCCACCTTAAAAGAATTTTCAATTAAGCCTTATATAACTAAAAGCCATCCCACCTTTTATTACCCTGACTAAGGCAACCAACCCAGATCGTGTAATTGAACTCGTATTGGAGGCAGGCATCCGTCCATTCCGCATTGTCATCATCATTTGGCGGACACACATTAACCGATCTCGTTTAGCCACGCATAGTTTAGTTTATGATGTCGATTAGTTGCACTATAAGCAACACCTTTAACTGCCAACAAATTACAACTTTATCATGCCGCAAACGACGTCTGCAGGCTGCAGCCTCCATTCTGCGGACCCGTTCCCATACCATGGCCATCAATTCTGGTCCGATCTGCTTCGAGAGCAGTTCGCATAATTAATGAAGTGCAGGAATGGCAGCGAGTGGCAGCAGCCGGGATGCCGCAAATGAAGCTATTCCACGGAGTGGGCCACTCTTGTGGAAGCCGCGGACTGCGGCTCCTCCATATTTATACAGAGCGAGCATGTTAAATAAAAGATAAGCGGCCCAAGCGGCGAGTGTCACGCGCTCCTCCAGACCGCCCCGCCCCTGGGATCCCATTTACCCTCCTCCACTTTGGGCCGACTGCTCCGTGGCCGCAATTTCAATATGCAGTTCGGCTCTTTCTTCGGGTGTCGCATCATTTTGCAAGTCTAATCACATAAACTAAAACTGCCGTCATTAGGGAAATGCTGCGCCGGCTTCTTTGGATCTCAGGAAGGGAAATGCAATGGGTAATTCTATGGGCGAAGAAGTTATGCTAATGCTGCAACGCCAGCAGGGAAAATTTAATATTTCAGTCGATCCATTTACGAACCAATTTAATATGATCTAATCAACATATAAAACATAAGACTTTATCTTAGAAAACTAGTGGTTAGATTTTTTAATTTGTTGGTATAATTAGGAATTGTTAAAGATCCATCTATATTTATTTTTAAATAATTACCCTTATAAATAGATCTTAGGAACTATCTACTATTCTAAGTTTTTAATGTTGTATACTAAATAGTGTCCCATAATTTGCTTAACTATTTTGTTTCGACATAATCCTCTTTCTGTATTAAATAAAAAGGTCGATCTCCAGTAACTCTGCTCCCTGATAAAAATCCAAAACAAAAATGTTGTTAACCGTTCTTGCTTCGATTTCATTTGACCAGGAGTCGAATGTGTCAACACTTAAATTTAGATTATACCATATATGTATGCGCTGACTGATTTTACCATCGGGTGCTGCAATATTTAATTTTAGACTCCAGCAGCGACTGGGTCGCAGTCGGTAGTAGGCAGTCGGCAATCGGCAGTCCGAAGTCGGTAGTCAGTGATCGGTAGCGGTAGCAGTTGCTCCCCAGTCAGTGACTGTGATGTTGATCAGAAAGCATTTGCTCGGCCAGCTTGTAATTCAATCTGCTTGCATTCAGACATGTAACAGCAATTTTAAAACAATTTTCAACTTACTGACAGACCGGCTACTGGATTGGCTTGGCCCCAGCTTCGAGCCGAGCCTCGGATCCAACTTCAGATCCAACTTCAGATCCAGAGCCCGGGGCTGAGGCTTGGCTTTATCCGCTGTCTGGGTATCAGAATCGGAGCTGGCAACGGCAACGCTTTTTGAGTGACTTTGGTACCAATCTGTCCATCATCATTACCATCAAGTGTAACATTTGTGACGACAGCCAGCGGCGAACCGAGAACCTCAGGTGCTGCGGATGATGCTGAATCTGAGCCTGATGACGACGACGATGAGGATGAGGATGAGGTTGGCTGTTCAGCTACTGATGTTGGTGGCAGCCCGAAAGCGCAGCGAAGCTGCTTCAGCGTGCTGTGAATGCCTGTGCAATTACTTTGTAATTTAAGTTATTGATTGCCAGGCTCCTCTCCAGTCTAGGCCAGGGGCCCTCTCCTCGTGTCTTGGGTCTCTTAGATAATCTCAGATCGGCACCGTTACAGGCAGCACCCAATGTTACTTTGTTTTCTGCCCGATACAAAGGTAAATGTGTCGAAAGGGCATATTAGATAGGTGCACACGGTAATTGAGGTAAAATAATACCAAATAGGGTTTTTGGTTGCCTTATGAAAGGGAGTTTTTGAAGAGCTAAATTTGGAGTGCACCTTTTTAATGACAATTAGAACTGTTTAGTATTCTTCTTCGAATGATTGGTGAACATTTTAATTATACAGTTAAACCCCTACATAATTTAAAATAATTAAATTGGACAGTGTTAGGGATTTTTAGAACGGATTATTTCGTTCATTACAAACAAAATAGTAGATCATCCAGCCAGTCGCTTATAACCGACCCATTTTTGCTTCCTTTCTATAGATTATGCGTTTACCTTAGAATTTATACAGTAGACCTGCCGAGCGTCGGGACTGGGTTATTCCGGCATATTTCATGTTTGGATTAGCGGCACTCAGCGGGTCCGGAGAGTTGGTCATTGATTCGGTTTATGGCGAAATTCAATTTAGATTTTTGTGATCATTTAGTTGTACGCTTTTTTTCGTATTTTATCGGACTGAGGGGAATGGCTCCCTGCGCTTTGATATCATTAAATGCTTGAGTTTTTGTGATTTTCGCATTGCTGTTAGATGTCGAGTTGGTCGAGGATCGATCGAGACATAGACACTATCTTATAATTGCAGCGATGGTGAAGGCAGGAGCGACATTTTTTCCATATATATTCCACTTTTTACAGCGCTGGAAACTGTCATAATTCATTGATGTTGAGGTTGTTCCTGTGTTTTGTTTGAGTTGACAAGGGGCAGAGATTGATGTATTGATTGTTGTCAGTTTGTAATGCTGACGTTTATGACAGTAATTTGTTTTCACAATTTGTTAGCCACTCCAGTGCGCACGCGGATATAGGTTGGTACAGATATTTTTGTATCTGTAGGACAGGTGGAAAAGCCATCTCCGCCAGTTCAGGTTTGATTCTGCGGGGAGGGGGCGAACGGCCGAGCTAATTAGTATTTGAGGACTGCACATCATATTTCACAGCAATAGCTGGAACCTTTTTATGGCCAGTCGGCTTTTACTACGTGCCACAGATGCGCTTCGAGGTTGATAGCTCGTTTTGGTGTCCTTCGGTTGGAGTTGGTCTCGAAATGAAAGGCCTTGGCACTTTGATGTTTCAGCGTCGATTTGATTGCCTACTTACATGCGGAGTATGCATTTCACTTTGTTCTCCCACCGACTTTCCCCCAGCGCAGCGCATCCCATCTTCGCCGAGTTCAGTTCGAGTCCAGTTTCGACGGGGACTAACAAAGAAATCAAAGACAGTCTGCAGAAATAAATCACAATTCGAACCAAATCAGTAGAAAATCCCGTGCCATAATAGGCAAAGTGTTTGTCTATGAGTGCCTCACTAATTTGGTCATTAATTGGCATTGGCTGTATGGATGGGCTCCACATTCAGACATAAAATGCAATGGGTATGTAGGTATGTATATTTCTGTATTGGGGCGCCAGTGATGGTCAATATTATTTGGCAGTCACGGATAAGAGTTGTCTAAATTTAACTGAATAAAATAAAATTCTTTGTAACTTCTAATTTCAATTATATTGTGCGATTGTATATTTAAATATTGTGTGAAAGATACGATAAATTCAAAAAGATTTTTAAAATCTTAAAAAAATTGGCCCATAACCTTCAAGATGTAATTCCTACAATTTAAGACTCAGACCAGTTAAATAAATTTCCTTATTATCTATATGTCATCCAAATCGTTGGAGTTCTTTCAACAAAATATAGTTTTATCACGGTGACACAATCACTGTTTAACTGCAGTCGCCTGGGGGCAGCACAGCTCCGAAGTGTGTGTGTCATGCCCAAATTCTCGAAACACCCAAAAGGCATAACTTGAGCTCATAAATAACAAAAATTGCTAACGACAAACAACGCTGATATTTAATAATAATAATAATAAATGTGCTAAAACAAGACAGGCAGCTGCTGCTGGAGGAGGCTAGAAAAACTGGCCATTGGCCGCTATCCTCGGCCGAGGAGCAGATGCCTGGTGCCTGATGCCTGATGCCTGAAAAGAAGCAATTCCCGCAATCACAACTCGAGCAGAGTGCAGAAGAAAGTAGGAGTTCGCGAGTGCGATTTGGTCATGCGATGGTGTTTTCCTACGCAGCTGGAAGCCATTTTTAGCGAGAGCCCGCCAGATGATCGATGATCGATGATACCCAGGTCGCCTCCGCTTGGCCAAGAGCGGCCTGCCTTTTGAAATGGATTCAGCCAGACCCGCCAGCGCCTTGGGGGCATCGTTTTTAGTTTTGGTTATCGCCTTACCAGTAGCCAGTAGCCAGTACCACAGCCGCAGAGCAGTAGCACCGGCCATCAGATCAGCCAGGAGCAGCCACCAGTTCGTATCTGGAATCTGGGAAGATATCGCTCCGGAGACAGGGGCAACAAGTTCATTTCGTTTTTGGTAAATTACTCTGGCTCTCGCGTCTCAAGGTGATGTCTGTATTCGACAATCTAGAATCTAGATCAGCACAGCAGCTTACGACAGTTTTATGACACGTTTAGGCCGCCGTTAATGATATCAATTACAGGAACTGTCAGCTGGAAAAGGAATTCGTTGGCCAAACATGAGACTAACGATATTGTTAGCCAGCGAGGGCTGGCGCATTAGGGATTATAATTAATCGGGATGCGAGATAAAATGTTGTGACTCAAGTCTACTCTAATTAATTGCTTAAATTAGTTTCTAAAAAATAATACATTTTACATACCTAAGTTGATTTTAATTTTGGTTCGAATTAAAGCTTTTTTAAGAGGTTTTACATTGCTTATTTTGAGAAGGCAATTTCTATATATAGCGATCATTACTTGAATTGTCATCAATTGTAATAAATGGATTTAACAATAAAATGCAGACTGACGTTGTATATACAGATTTCAGTAAAGCCTTTGACTCTGTTAACCACTCTCTTCTTTTATTCAAATTAGATTTGCTTGGGTTTCCATGTAATCTATTAACTTGGATTTCAAGCTATTTGAATGGGAGGACTCAGAGGGTTATATTTAAGAACGCTGTTTCAAAAACGATCCATGTGACATCTGGAGTACCTCAGGGTAGTCATTTGGGCCCTTTGCTGTTCACTTTGTTTATTAACGATCTTCCCTCTATTGTAACACATTCTCGTGTACTAATGTATGCTGATGATGTTAAGCTTTGTTTGACATATAATAATATAGAGTCTGGTTTTGGCTTACAATCAGACATTGATCATTTTCAAGTATGGTGTGAGTATAACCTCTTAAATTTGAACTGCCTAAAATGCAACGTAATGACCTTTTATAGGGTTACCCCTACCTTTATAAGTTATTCGCTTCAGAATTTGCCACTTGACCGTATATATTCAGTAAATGATTTAGGCGTTCTTCTGGACCCGAAGCTTAAATTTGACTGCCACATAATGTCGACAGTCAATAAAGCAATGAGTGTTCTTGGGTTTATAAAGCGTTGGTCAAAAGAATTTGATGACCCTTATATAACCAAATTATTATTTACCTCCCTTGTCCGTCCTATATTGGAATATTGTTCTTCGGTTTGGAGCCCACAATACCAAGTCCACATTGACCGTATAGAGTCGGTACAAAAAAATTTCTCCTTTTTGCCCTTCGTAGTTTGAACTGGGATCAAAACGTAAGGCTACCTTCCTACCAGAGTAGATTATTATTGCTTAATTTACCGACACTTGCAAATCGTAGAAAAATGCTTGGTACTATTTTTATGCATAATCTTATAAGAGGTGATATTGATTCTGTAGAACTTGTTAGCCGCCTAACTTTTAATGTTCCCGTTAGACTAACACGTAATTATCATCCTCTTAATTTACCTCGATGTACATCAAATTTTGGTCTGCACGAGCCCTTTCGCGTTCTATGTAATAACTATAACGTTCTTTATCATTTAATTTGCACATCAACTTCTATCCCAGTATTAAAAACTAACATTTTAACTCATTTGCTTCACTCCTAACTGCATGTTTTTTTCATTATTTGTCCCGTCTTTATTGGTTTTTATGTATTCTTCCTCGCGAACTCGCATTCTTGCCCAAATTTACAAAAGGGCCCCGCGCGTAACAAGCACGTGCTTGGTGTCGTTGGGCCACTTGTTTGTACTTCTCGTAGTGCATCAACGTCCATCATATATAAACCAGGAGAATTGCAATTGAAAAATTGGTGGAAGTGTAAAAGCAAAAAATGTAAATTCTGGTGGGTATGAACGCCACTGTTTCTTAGCGAATTCGTATTTTTGATGCGGTTTGCACTGGTTTTTACCTTGCTAACAGGCGTTTTTAAAACAAAAACTAGAGAGAACGCAATAGTCGGGTGCCCCGACTAGCAGATACCCGAGGGAGATGGATATATAAAACTTTGATCGCGCATTACTTTTTAACGAATGGTCCGATTTGGAAAATTTCTTCTACATTTCCATAGGTATTGATAAACACAATAAAACTTCATTTTTACTTTTCCGAAATATTTAAAGGTGTGTGCCAGGCACCTTTCAAAAAATGGCTTAAGGCGACTGTGGGCGTTAAAGGGGGCGAGATCACAACGTATATACAGACAGACAGACAGACAGACGGACAGACAGACGGACAGACAGACAGACGGACAGACAGACGGACAGACAGACGGACAGACAGACGGACAGACAGACAGACAGACAGACGGACAGACAGACGGACAGACAGACGGACAGACAGACGGACAGACAGACGGACAGACAGACGGACAGACAGACGGACAGACAGACGGACATGGCTAGATCGACTCGGCTAGTGATCCTGATCAAGAATATATATACTTTATAGGGAAACGCTTCCTTCTCCCTGTTACATAATTTTCCACGAATACAATATTTCGTTTTACTCTAAGAGTAACGGATAAAATGATAAAAATATTTAAATTTAAATATAATACCCATCCGCCATGTTGGTTTTATAAGGAGTGGTTCCATCCCCATGAAGTTATGAATATTACTTGTAAGTATTATAAAATTTAATCTGAATTTTCCAGAGAGGGCTAACGGTCTGTCCGGAGATAAGCTCATTCCAAAGCTTACTCCCAAAGTAGACGCAAAAATTCAGAAAATGGGAAAAGGAAAGACAGAGAAGAATTAAATTAATCTTTACCAAGTTAGCAGATGATGAGTGGCATGCAAAATGCCAGGCGGATTTATGAGAACGGACAGATTTGGAGCAGTGAAGTGGGGAATCCAAACGATGTTACGCATTAGACAAACAACAAGCAGTCGGACTTGTCCAGTTAGCCAGCCCGAGTCCGAATGGGAGTCCGAAATTAAGCCGTATGCTGATTTCATTTTAATTACGGAGCGTCTCCTGCTTTCCCCCTCCCGACTCCTGGCCCCGAGTGATGGCAATCAGGCATGGCAAAGCTGGATCAGCTTAGAGCGACAAGTGCGTAATGCACATGCAATTACAAGTCCCAGCCCGAGACGCTCTTCTAACATGTGTCCAGGCACATGTGTGTAATTGCAGTGGATCTCCCGAGCTCTGAAGCTGTGAGCTCAACTTGTCAACCCAAATAGGTGTAGATGAAGTGAGTGCGTGGCTGGGCGATCCGAATCGAGTAAGCTTCGACGCGGAAATAACTGGATGGTGAGGATAGCACTAGAAGATGGGAATCCTTTCCTTCTATCAGTTCTTTATTGTTTTCCATACTTTATTCATGCATCTTGTTAGTGTTCCAATTTTGAATCACTGTTTATATCCACATTTGATTTATATTTTCAATATATATAATATATTAAATAAAATACATAAAATAAAGCAAGCCCCAAAATCTAACAACCAACCTAGGCACTTTTCTTTTCCCATCGTGAAAAACCTGAAAAGGGTCTCGTTTTCCACGAGGCTGACCGTCATTCGTCAAAGTTTTCTCGTTCGTATTTGTGGTGCTAATGTGTCGAGCCAAAGTGCCAACAGTCATAACTCATTTGGCTTTAAACGGCTGCCTAAAAAGGCATTTATTGTTGGCTGCCCTGAACGTGCGAACTGAACCACAAAAACGCTGCAAATTTGCAGTTACATATAGGTATTTTTATATATTTTTTCCAGCAACGAAAACCAAGTCACGCGTTGCAGTTGAATGCAACAGGAAACGGAGTATCAACCTATGACGGGTTGCCCGCAGCGTCTCCACGAGTTAGTTACAATGGAAATGGACCCATGCGGATTGCAGGCGAAAGTTTTTTCGTTACATATCGCAGCACCAGGGGGAGGGGGATATTGCAGGGGGCAGGGGGCAGGTGGGGCGGAGGACCCTCTCATTGAAAGCGGCGACATTGACAAATGCATGGGCTAAACACTGTGTTGCAGATTTGTAGACGTGCCAACGCATGGCCAAATCCACACACTAATTTATTTGCCAATTTCTATTTTAGGACTCTATTGTGGGCCAATATAATATGGGAATCAATTTACCAAGTTCCATCCCAATTAGTAGGTTTTTTGATAAGAGTGTTCTATTGATTTAAGATTTTTCTGAATAAAAGTCTGCTATTTTTACAGGATAGATACTTGAATAAAACAACTTTTAACATATCAAATAAAAGAACAAACCCAGTAACACAAAGTGGAACTTTTGGAAATTTCCACAACCATAAATCAATTAATTATTTTGAAGAATTGAAAGGGGAAATTCTCAGTTTATCGCCGTTCACCAAATTAGAGTTGAAGTTTTGTTTATTAAAACCTAACATATAATCACATAATATTATTTAGTAATTATTATTGAAACACTGCAAGAGCAATTGAGCGTGTAAACTGAACTTTAGGAACTGGAACACCTAAGCAATTCGCTTTGGAAGTGAACTGCACACTCGGCGATCTTCATCGTGCCTTCTTTATACGGTTAACTTGGCTATGAAATTATGGCACCGTGCAGCCATATTCGGTTGTCAGGGTTTCGTTATTGAGTGGCGACATAAATTAAGGCATGATTTATTGCCGAGTAGGTGGAATGGACCATAAACTCCTTGACAAGTCAACGGCAACAGTAGCCAGTCAACTGAGGAGTAGGAAAAAATACTCAAACGTAAGCAAAGCGGATAAATGACTGGACATTAATTGAAAGTTAAGTAAAAACTTGCAGACAACGAGGGAGATCTGCAGAGCAGGAGGGAGTCCTAATCCCGCCGTGAATAATGCCCCCAGATGAGCCGCATGGAGAGAGCTCAGCTGCTCGCCGTGGGCAATAATAAATTTCACCTTGTAAGTGTAACAATTTGTATGTTAAACGCGCCCAGCGAGAAGCAAGAAACAAACAAAAAATGCTATCCAGAGCCCCAGGAGTGGACGAGGATCGGATGGGGTCCCACAAGGCTGCAGCCTGCAGGAAAGCAGATCTCAGCCGGAGACTCCTCGACTGCCCCCAGGGGAGGCGTCGTCGAAGTCGTCGTCTGTGTCCCAGCTTCGTGGCCGAGTGGCTGCTACCAGGCGGCAGTCGCATTTGAAAAAGAATAGACAATTGTTTGGGCCGCATAACAAGTTGAAGGCGAAGGCAAACAGCCCGGAGAAGATACTCTCGCAGGCTGGCCGGGCTCCCAAACTGGGCTGAGATGGGGACACCAAGAACAGTGGTAAGGATTCAGCGAAATAATACAAAATAATTACACCTTTTTAATATTTTTTTTTAAATTAAACTTAATAGACTTGACTTCAAATTACACAACAAGCGAAGTGCTTCAAAGCTTATAGTGCTAACTTATACAAATATTAACTTATGCCTTTCTAAATTAAAAGAGCTGTTCTTGTAATCCTTTTTAAATTATAATTATTTTAAAAACTTTTAAAACATTAATTTTATTTCATTAGACTAAAAGCAAAATAAGTTTACATTATGTAAATAACCATTTATTGTGCAAGTTTGGTTCATTAGTGGTATGTTCCATTAAAAAGTTATTAGTAATAACCGCAAAGTAAATGCTTTAGATATAAAGGAGTAATTTCAATAATTGTGTTGTTGATTTAAAGCCTTTTTAAATTACTTACAATTAGTTAATGAGTCGTAACTTTAAAACTTGTCTGGGAAATTTTGTTAGCTTTACTAAGTAACCAAAGGCTTTGCATGATTATCTGTTCAAGTTATTTTATCGTTTTTACTGCAGGTGTTTGATATTATCCCGCCCCCCAAAAGTCTTCCAGCTTATTGCCCAAGTGGATACCACTGTCCCAGGTAAACAATATAATAATGCCGACCGAAACTGAGCAGAGTCGGGGAACGAAAATAGATTTGTATCGAGTGGCGGCTCCTCTGAAGCGCGCCTTGCGATTTGCAAATATTTTGTCATTGTGTGGCGAGATTTATGGAGTGGAGTGGAGTCGGAGGCAGCGGCTCGGCCGAAGTAGTAGCCGCGGCAGAGGAAAATGCTGTTGCCCGGCGATTGTTTCCTGGAAAAACTTTTGGCACAGGCAAATATACCGCTAGTCGGACTATAGCTCCTACTCCGACTGGAGTTGCAGAGTGTCAGCGCCTGACTATGTGACACAATTCTCACTCACCTGACAACGAGGCGGCTCTGGAGGGGGCTGCCTTTGGAGCTGGTGCCTCGCTCCCAGCATGTGCAATGTGTCACGGGGGCAGCACGCTCAGCAGACTCGGTTTCATGCTCAGACTCTGTCCCAGGCTAAACGGTCTTGGGCATTTTCCTCCAGCCAAAATTTTCCGGTCACATTTTCTAGCCGATCATCAGCTCTGCATGCCAAAAACAAACAAGGAAGATTTCGTTCAAAGATGTACGAATTACCACAGAAAAAAGAACATAATGTAAATATAAAAATTTGAAAGATAATTTTGGAGTTCTTTTGATTTGCTTCCTAATAGATTAGTCATCTTGTATCCACATATTCTTATCAAATTAAAAAATAATAATACTTTTCTTTCACAAAAAAAAAACACCGGGATCAAATCGATATGCGCGTGGTATATTTATGTTACCTATAACCATATCGTTTTACCATGCAATACTGGTAAATTGATATTAATTAATGTAATTTTTCCGATTTTTCTCTCTCGGAGATTTTCTGACTTTGAAAAGAGATGAAGAAGCAATATAGGTACTTAAATTACGTGAGTTTGAGCGAGAAGAACAAAATCTCTCAATTCGAAATAGAGCAATTTAGCACTTAAAGTTACATGGGTTTGAGGGAGAAAGACACATTCGACATTCGAACTGGCCTACTTAGAACAACATGTTTACATTTCGAGCATATCGAATTGGAATGCCGCATATCAAGTCAAAATTGATACCAGAAAATATCAAATTCATCATCGTTTCATTTCAAGTTTTTTAGAGTGAGAAGAATAATAATAAAAGCCATAAATCCTGGTTTTCTATCTTCCGTTCAACCTCCTTAGATACGGGGATAAAGAACTTAACGTTACATAAGCTGAAATACACTTTACATAAATATTTTAGAAACATTGTACATAACTTTTTGATAATCTATATTCCTCAGACGTTTAACTTAACGTAACTTAAGTCTTTTATTGCTTTTCAATTAGCTTAATTATCTTTAGCTTTGATTATTGTGTTCGGAAGAGCCATAAAAGCCAAAAAGCCATCTGTTCAAATTTAAAAGTAATATCATTGCCAAAACTTTTCAGTCGCAATTTGATCTGCTGCCGTTCGGAGCCATTCGATTTGGTATGCCCAACTTAAAGTCAACAATTAGTCAACAACTAAACACCTTTCACACCTCGCCAGCACACAGATGCACACTCGCACAAATGGCAGTGGAGTCTGCGCCTGCGTCTCATTCGCATCCTCAACGTCAGACATTCAATATCACTCAGTCGCAATCACGATCGGAGAGCACAAGTGAACTTTGGTGGCATTTAATGGCCAAACGAGAATCGGGCTGGGACCAAGACCAGAGGCAACTGCTGCCGCTGCCGCGCAGTTGCCATCGCACAATGCGGCACGGTGACTCCGAACCAGAGCTAACAATACCGGAGGAGGAGGCTGTGGGGAATTGGGGATGGGTTGGGGCTGAGACCGAGGCTGAGAGAGAGGGCAGCCAGATTTGAGCCTTAGATCAAAGCCAAATGCACCGCCACTTGCTGTTAACTCGATGGCGCTCCAAGGTACACGAGCTTGGGGATGGATACATTTTGGACCTCTGTCTAGGCCATCCCAGAGGCTCGGGCAATTCTCATTTGATTCCATTTATTTTTGCTGATTTTTCTGTTGTTATACCCGGTACATTGTAGAGTTGTTGTGTTTGTTCGAGGCTGTGTAAAAAGAATGGTAGGGCTCTCAGATTTATTAGTTTAAACATATTCCTTGAAACTATAATTATTGTTACCTTCAAAGCATCCTAAAATGTAAAACAGATTTTCTTGAGAAGAACCTATTTAGTAAATAATTAATTAATAATATTTACCCTATTTAACTAATTTGTCCCCCGAAGTAGGCAACAGATTTTTAACTTTGTGTGAGCACCAGGTAATTCCCAGTCGAAGATCTCAACTCCAGCCTGCTTTCCTGTTCATTCGATCAGCTTCTGCTGGTTCAACCGTTTGCTTCGCTTTCAAAGTGTGCAAATGTTCGCGTCAGGCAATTTGCTGACGCGTTTGTTGTAATTAAATCGATGGCAATGCCGTCTCAGGATGGAGAGGTACACGATACACGGCATCGATTTGATCGGCAGTTGGCTGTGGCTTTAGCTTCGACTTCGACTGTGGCGACTGCGACTGCGATTGCCGCTCCGTCCATTCATTGTGCACATGAATCTCCAGCTGTCCAAGCTCTGGGGCGGTCCATCGGCCCGCGTCCAGCTAATCTGTTGGGACTCAATGCATTCGATCGTCTCGCTGGCTTGTTACTCTTGCATACAAATGACACAAATGCCTCGGCCGACGTATCTTTTTGTTTCGCTGGCCGGCATCTCGCTTGGCTTGTATTTCTAATGCCGTCACAGGCAATCAGATTCATTGGCCGGCCGATCTCCAGGTCTCGGCTTCGGCATCGGTCTCCCGATCTCCCGATCTGCGGATCTCCCGGCCGACAGGGGCAGCTCCTGACTGAGATTTCACCTCGACGCTAATGGCGACAAACTGCCGTGGAGCGCAAAATTGTAGTCATGTGTCTTTAATTTAATGCTGCCACCGCTCCTGCTGCTGGAAAACAATTTATCCGTTTTGTTCGGTTCGGCTGCGCTGATCACGATGATCTACATGCTAATCAAATCAAATCACAACAAATCAACTCGCCAATTACTCACCTGAACACCATTCGGTATCGAGCAAATAACAAATGACTTAGGCGACAAACTCGATGCTTGCACCACACTCGCACACACACTCGCACACATACCGAGCCACAGCGAGATGGCGAGATCGAGCAGTGGGCGGCGGATGGAGACTGTGTAAAGTGTGGATAAGTAATGGCCACCGAACTGGTCATTTGTCTTCATTGGTGGCACACGGTGGAGGCGAAGAAAGCTTAACACCTGCTTGGGGCCATTTAATGGACATTGCTTTAGTGATTGGTTAATCTGGTATAATTCAAATTGAACTGTTTAAAAGGGGGTTTGTATAATCTGTATTAGTATTATTACTAAAATATGAAAAGCAATGGCAGGACGGCAGGAAATACTTGGAAAAAACAATCCTTATACTATAGCCAATATTTTAACTAGAAACGATTTTAGCTTCATATATTCAGTAGAGTAGATCCTACTTATATGAATCATTTTTGAGTCACCGTGAGTACAGAAATTGTAAGGGATCATTCCATAATGATGACAACAATGTTTAGTTACTCTTGTTCTTCATTTTCAGATTATTTAGTTCACCAAACCCATTGAACAATAAGCAGGCAAAGTGATTGTTGGTACTTTGACATTTGGCTAGTGATTAGCTATCGGAAATATGCCCTGCCATGCGAAATGAAATATTAAGCTCGATGTATGCAAATGCTACCGACTTTAGCCTTCAACTGTAGCATTTTTAATTTCCATTTTTCAGCAACAGAATCCATTTAAAAGATCATTTGGCAAATGCCAAAAGTTAAACTGATCACTGCGCACTTTATAGAGAAGCATGGCCAATCGACAGTCTAACGCCTAGCAAAACATGTCATAACAATTTTATTGCTAAATAATGAACTTTATATTGTTGCCAATGAGTTCCGAGTTTCAAAGTGTTTGCAAACGGAACGATAATCTATCCGTAGAGAGGGAGAGAGCGAAGCCAATCGTTTGGTGATTGGCGATTGTTGAAAACGGCATTCAGCAAAAGTCAAAAACAAAATCAGGGGGAAAAATTGTCGCTCTTGTTGGTAATTTATGAGTTTATTTTTTCGCCAGCAAACACAGAAGGTCTTTTATGATCGAGATCGAAGCCATTCAGTTGCGAGCCCGAAGAAGCATTAATCAATAAATTTGTTTGGCTGCCAAGCGATGACATACCGCACAGTCAACCCTCGATGTCGGGGTCGCTCGGGCATTGTCAGCAGTCGCGTTCAACAAAGGGACAATGTCTCTCGATAAATATTGTTGCCCAACGGCAGATCGTGCTCATTTTAGCGCCCTCATTGTTGTGACAACTTCACAGGCGAATCAATGGAGAGGGTGTTCCTTTCGAGTTCCGACCGACTCATGATAGGGCAGCTGCTCAAATGTCCTTTGTGCCGTTAGCGATGTTAATAGGTGTTGCCGTGGCCCTTAATCACATCCCCGGCAGTTACTCCCCAATTTATGCCCCATTGAACACCGTTCAAAACTGTGCAATGGTTTCACTACTAACCGCCGCGTTAATGGTCCCAAATGAAGCATCATGCCATAAATGTTTGGCAACACCTACTTTAATATTTCTCGCAGTTTCCATTGATCATTCTAAGTTCTTGTCTGTGGGTCATGGGGTAGTAGACTTTTGGCTATGAAAAGCACGGATCAACAAAAGGTATTCTATGAATTTTCCAAACCTGTCCATGTCTGGATCTCAATTTTTCAAAAGTTCATTTAAGATATTACATACTTATTGAAAATATATTTTTTAGGTAAATAAAAAATGTATTAAATGGTGTATTAAAGTTATTTTGTTTTTCGATCATATTAAATACAAATTGAAAAAGAAGAACCATTTTTTTCCATTGTTTACTCTGATATAATTTTTTTTACCTGGGAAAACAGCAATACACTTCGAAGTACTTCTCCCACTTCTGCTTGCAATCATCGGCTGCCGGTTGAAGTCGAGTGAGCAGCTGAAGCAAAACCAGGAGAAAAGAAAAAATAAATTCCCGTGGCCATGCCGGATCGTACGCAGGCGCATGCCAAAGATAGCTCGGATGCCAACAGTCCGGGGAAATAGGGGGCGATATATATCGCCTGTAGGGGAAACGGGCGAGTAAGTGTGAAGCGCATGCGCAAATGCGCGATAAGAGAGTGGGGCCATTGTTGTTGCTCTTGACCAAAGACAAAGGCAATTGAGTGGCAGTCCAGTTCAGTTTCAGAAATGGTAACAAACGATTACGTCAATTTATGCGCGCCAACACTATAAAGTAATTTTCAGTTGAAAATAGTCATGGAGTGGGGAGCGGGAAGCGGGGGAGGATGCAACATATGGAGCTGCCAATGCCAGGTCGATAGGCTAGTTTTTCCACATCAAATACTGATTGGGTTGTCTATGACGCAGAGTATCTGCACAGAGAAAAAAACCACACATAGACGATGAAATTTGTTAACTTTTTAAGGTAAGTATATTACTACTAGTTTTATAGTTTTTAACCTGCTTTGTTTGTATCAAAAATGGCCATAAATCGCCTATGCTCCAACCAGTTTTCCTAAAGCAAACCCATATTTTATATTATGATATTTTATAATATTAAGCAACTGCTTAAAAACTTTTTTATTCACAATTGAGCGACATTATTGAACAAGAAATGTAAATTAAGGATATTAATTTTTTACCTTATTTGAGTTATTTGCTTAGTAATCCAATCATTAATAGTTTTATAAAATATTTATCCCTTGTTTTAAAATAAAACATACATATTTAATAAACCAACAAATTTTCTGAAAGCTTTATTTCGAGATCATTCCTACACTCAGAAAAAAACGCATCCTAAATTTGAGCGCGATTTATACTTGATTTCGGATAGTATTTTTTGGGCTTGTTTTAAGAATGAGAATGTTGGACGTTCTTGAATTAAGAATAAATCATTCTCAAAACCCAAATTATCCGAAAAAGTGCTTGATTCAAGAACAAAATTCAATAAGCATGACAAAACAAGAACGCTTTATCCTAAACCCAAGTATAATTTATTCTAAAAAAAATATTTTTTCTTGGTAAGCACAAACATTCTTAATGTGATAACTAAATGTACTTATTTTCAGAAAATAAGGTTTTGGTATTCTGTAAATAAGAATTAATTATTCTCATCAGTAGTATTAAAATTGAAAAATAAAAAGAATTTTGACAAGTACAATTTGTGCTTAAGCCAATGTTAAAACGTACTAATTAGTTTACTTAACGAGAACCAATACTGATTAAAATAAAATAGAATTGGACTAAAGTAGACAATATTAGTTTACAAAAATTTTATAATATAGGTTCATATGTTTATAAAACACAAGTAGTTCAATATTATTAAAAATTAAGAATTAGACCCTCAAAACAAGTCAATTTTGTTAAATCGGGGAAAAATTTTGAAATTAATAATTGTTATTATATACCTACTGTAAAAAACGTGCACACATATATGTGCCAAAATACGATTCGATTTTTAAAACATTTAAATTCATAGCTAAGAATTAAATTCTCAAAATAAGCCGATTTTGTGTTTAAATCGGGGAGAAAATAGGAAATTACGGAAATACGCTTTGATTTTTAAAACATTTACATAACGATGATAACGAGTGATATACCAATCGAAAGGTATTAAAATTAGAAAATTGAAGCTGTTGGGGCTTTTAGGGATAAATGGCCCTTTCAATTAGCCGCCTTGTATTCTTACTGACAATACGCAATATGGTCTTCAAAAACATATTCAATTGCAGTTTTATTTTTATTAAAGTTAAGAATTAAATTCTCAAAACAAGAACACGTTATACTTAAATTAAGTATGCAAATAAAAGTACTTATTTATGTTTTGGTCATCGCCGCGTAAGAGCGAGCGTGGCCGAGCTGTTAGGACGTCCGACTGTGGTGCGTGAGGTTGCGGGATCGAATCCTAGGAGAGGTATGTGATTTTAACAAAAATGTTTCGTATGTATAAAACACATTTTTATCTACAAATCTTTATACATTTATCAGTAATTTAGTGTAAGATTATACAAAATAAGTATTGTTAACTAATAAAACAACACTATGATTTATACTATTAGATTAAGAATATTTCATACTTCATTTGAGCATAACTTATACCTCATTTACAAGTAAATCGGATTAAATTTGTACAAATAATAATATTACCCTACCCCTCCACTTCAAAGCAATTTTCATCACATTTTTCAAATTGTCAAATGTTTTTTTTTATAATTTATACATTGTTTAAGTAGAATTTATACTTAATTTAAGTTTAATTAATTCTGGTTTGAAGAACATTTCATACTTAATTACGTTCGAAAATGTTCTCAAATTAAGAATGTCGGTTTAAGAATAAAATGTTCTTGAAATGAAAAAACAAGCCCATTTCGTACCTGTCGACCTTTCAAGACCATTTGGGCTTGAA
>JBAMCJ010004553.1:0-49761 GCA_037075205.1 Drosophila prostipennis | reverse complement strand
GACGTGGCGTCTGATTTTCGCTGGAAAAACCTCCTCGAATGCCTACATATGCGTGAAAGGTGCGACACTTGAGAAACGCTTCAGCACGCGTTACGTATACGCAAAAATAAAAAATTGCGGCTTTATTGCGCTCAACTGCGAGCAAAGCAAATAGAAAGCGGAAAAAACAACGCAGGCGAAAGGGAGCAAAAAAATTAGGCAAACAAGAATCCAGTCAAATGTGAAATGAAACGAATTTGTTCTGCGAAAAAATATTATTTGCCCAGAAATAATTTCAAAAATGCCTAATTCATGGCCAAATGAAAACGTATTTTTAGAGCATTATTTTTCCCAATAAAATTAGGATTTTTTCTTTGGTGATGCTAACGCTATATAAATGCTAACCTATATTTTATACTTTCAGTCTCATTTTTCGTGCACCAGAATCACACTGAAGGATTAAAGAATATTTCAGGCAAAACGAAAGCAAATGGATTTATGTCTTTGCTTTGGCAATGACAACAAGTATATTTCCGGAGAAACAATTTTAATTTATAAAAGCAGAAGAGCAGCAAACTACCATTTAGCACTGTCTAGATGAAGTAGAGAAAAACATCTTTATTACTTGAGTTTTAGTTCGTGAAATATAAAACCTTCAAAACAAAAATGAGAAAAATATGGGATTTGTATAGTACATTTTTTGAAAACTTTGAGTTAGGGAATATTTTAAGAAACCGTTCTCGCTTGAAATATAAAAACAAATAGACAAAAAAAAAGTTGTGTAAGACAGGCGAATTTTCCCGTTTATCTTCCCCTGGCCATCAATATTCGGGGCAACTTTTAAGCCAGCTCCTCCATATTCCGGCCTTTATTTTAATTTATTTGCCTTTCCGGCACACACCCTCTCGCCCAGATAAACACGCATACGTTTTGGCAAAAGGCTAAGGGAGTTGGCTTTTTAAAAAAATAACAAACTTTTGCTTTGCTTTGTGCAAAGGGCTAAGAACACAGAAAGCCAACAACAGTTTAGCGAGTGTGTGAGTGTGTGTGTGTAGCAGGCTGTCAAAAAGTTACTTATTTTCTTTTAAAAACTTGTACGAGTCTTTTTGCGCTTCTCCCACTCGACGTCCTGATTGCTCCTTCGCCCTGTGCGATGTTTACACAGCTTTTGCTTTTGATAAGGTTAATCAAAAGTTTTTTAATCCATTCTGCATACAGGCAAACATAGACTGGGGGGAAAGGGGATGGTTACACATACATATTTCTTTACCGAGGGCGCGAGCGAGGAGATGATCATCAGTATCAGATTCGTGTGTCCTCATTATACATTAGTGCCTCGCAAAGGAGCAAAGGAGCAAAAGCCAAGGCTACTCTTAGCCCGCGGCTCATTCGAACTTTTTGCCGCTGCAAAGTGAATTTCATGAATGCCAAATTATATGTATTTGTTTTCCTCAACTTGGAACTGGAACTAACTGAAAACTCCGAGAGCACCAAGAGCTGTTTAAAAATCGCATAATTTATGTGCCAAAGTTCAGCGAAATCACTTTGGACAGCAACGACGACCGAAAACTTTGCAATTAAGCTCCGAGAGACATTTGGCAAACGGCAAAGTGAATCGAACCGCTGCTCCTGCCACCGCTACTGCCCATTAAACCCCTCCATTCGACCAGCTATTCCACCTGTTCGGGCTGCAGCCCGCCAAACAGGCAGCTGCAACTTTTGCGATAACTTTAAATCATCTAATTATGAGTAGCAGGCATTGGACAAGCAAAAACAGGAGGAGCTGGGTGGAGGTGGAGGTTGTGTAAGGGGAACTGAACTGCCAGTGGCAGCATTTAATTTCCGCTGTCTCAGCTCAGCCTGCTCACCTCCGGAGCGGAGTTCGCCCCTTCGAAGTCCCGAGTCCTTGGGAACACCCCCCTCGAAAAATCCTGAAAACACCCCACCGACATAACTGACACTTTACTTCATTTCTGCTGACTGGAATTAATGGCTTTTGTTGGCATAGTTTTAACGCTTGAAGTTCGGCTGCCGGTGCTGTGTGTATAAAATTTATGTTCGAATTTATTGCAAAGTTTATTAGACAATTCCTTTTTCTTTTTTCTGGTATATTTTTTGCAAAGTAATTTTCGCCAAAGAAAGCGAAGGGGAAATTTTGTGTGAAATTTATGAGCTTCATAAATGACCAGGGACGCAGAGGTCAGTGGGCCCACGCTGCGTATGAGCAACGTGCCAATTGCCATGATTTCTGTGCAAGGAGTTAAAGGACTTGCCCTGCCCCCTACTGAGAATGAGTGAGGTCGGTAACAGCTCTTCACATTACGAAATGATGTCGGCTGAATGCAAAAATGCCATAAATATGAATGAGTTGCCGAGGCATCCTTACCGCATCCTCATCCGCACACACTACTGTGCTCCGTGCCATTGCCCAACTGATGTACTTTATTTGTTACAACATATTTAACTGTAGTTTTCCGCCCACTCCCCGTTACTTTTTTTCCTGTGGGCAGGCTTTTAGTTTCAGTTTTCTGCTTCTGATTTATGGCGGCGCAGGCAAAACATTTCAAAAGCCAGCCGAGAAGCGAGAAAACTGTGTCAGGGAGCACAGAAAGAGCACCGAGTATGTTGGCCAGGTTATTACATAGAACAAAAAATCTATATGAAATATATGCGTTATTTCTACCTTATTTCATATCAATAAAAAGTCGATTTGATTAATGTCAAATTTATGATTCAAACATATCAACTTGACATTTTATAATTTCATAAAAGTTATAAAAACTCTGTTATAAAATACCAAAATTTAGTATTTGTCAGATTGTAAAATAGGATGAACATAATCTTTAGTTCATATTAAAATGATACTGATGAATCATCAGTGATGATGCTTAAATCAATCTGATCTTTTGACAATTTTTTTTCTGTGTAGGTATGGTTGGTTGGTTGGGATAATATATAAATTAATAAAAATCTGTTTTAAAATACCAAATTAAGTAATTGTTATATTGTAAAATAAGATGAACATAATCTTTGTTCATATCAAAATGATATGTATAACTTGATCTTTAACCTGCGCAAATCAATCTGATCTTTTGACAATTTTTTTTGTCTGTGTAGGTTGTTAGGTTGGTTGTGAGGTTGGGAGATTGAGGGGCCAGCCAGTCAGAACTTTTGCTCATAACTTGCTGTCCATCCGCCTGCCACTTGTTGTGTGTGTCGTCTCATCAAAAATGTATTAACGAGCTGGCATAGCAGAAGATTTTTATCTGCCGGCGTTGATTTCATTTTGAGCCTGGTCTCCTTGGACCCTCCACTCCTCCCCCTCGTTTAACTTAGATTTGTATCGCTGGCGTTTTCAACACGTGCATGCAAAGTTATTTGCGGCAGCTGCGACTCGAGGCGACTTCAGGCGCCACTTTTCCTTCCGGCAAAACTTTTAATGGCGCATTATTTCTGGCCATAAATTATGACTAAGGCCGAGAGCCGCGTATTAACCGCCCCGGCAGATAAAAACTGTTAGCATTTAACAAAGTCAAGTGGCGCCAATGACAAAGCTCTTTGACATTTACGCTGATGAACCCAATGGGAAGGTTGTAGTTGTACTTTTTCGAGTTTCGAGTTGGTTTCCTCGCCCCCCCGAAAAAAGGTGCACTTTCGACTCGCGTCGCCCCTTTCATTTGGCGTCTAAGCAAGCGGAAACTGTTGGGGAAAAGGGAAAAAGTTCCATTTCCAGGCGTGACGCGATCTTGTGCAAAAAGTTCTCCCACAGAAAACTGAAAAACACAAAAACAAAGCCACAACAGCAAAGAAATATAAGTTTCAAATGCCACTTTATCTTGCGGCCATGCCAAAGCCTAGAAGCAACCCATACTTTATTTTCTCTCAGTGTATATGTGTGTGAGGGGGAGGGGGGACGATATTTATGTGGCTTCTGCGGATTTTTGAGCAAAATAAGCAACTACCCAAGGAAAAAGTTATGAGTTTTGTGTCATAAAATGCCACCGAAATGGCGGATGCGATTCCACCTGCATGGCGATTGCTTAAACGAGTGTTTGTGCGCTAGATGTTTATGCACAAGCTCATTTCACGCTTCCGCTTCCGTTTTCTATTATGTAAGAAGACAGCAGAGGAGCAGCCGTGGCGCAGAAAAAACAAAATCATAAATTTGTAATAATATAAATATTCCTTTATCCCCGTGTAGTCGTCGTTGTCTTGGCCCCAAAAGCACAAAACATAACTTCAGCTTAAGCTAGAAGACCACTCCCCAAGGATTTTCCGGGGCAAACCATGTTTTTTCTTAGCTTTGTAACAACTTTGTAACTTTGGCGCAGAAAATATTAGCTAAAATTGAATTAAAAGCGAGGGCTAATGAAAGCGTATATTTTCGGCTTGCTAATCAAATTAAATGCAGTCAGTGGAGGAGGCAGAGGCAGAGGCAGGGGCCAAATGAAAAAGGATGCTAGGATGTCACGCAGGCAGACCAACATTAACCCCAAAACGACGAAAAGGGGTGGGTTTTGCCTCGCTTCAATCTCGGTATGCCACGCATCGTGTCGCCTACAATGTGGCAACATAAAACTATTACCACGACGACATGAACACAACTCCTAATTACCCAGGGATTTGCATTTGTCTTGCGACGTGCACGAAAAACTCACACACACACAGATATATATACATATATGTAGTGCAGAAGGATATGTGGCATGTTTGGGGGCGTGGGTGTCATAAACGAATCTTATCTGGCCACGCCCCCCGCCCACCACTCGCCTGTCTCCGGCATGCAATCCCTATCGCTCGCAATCTTTTGGTTTTCTCTTTTTTTTGCTCCTCTTTCCTTTCTCCTCTTTAATTTAACGGCTTGTAGCGGAAACGCAGCCGCCATTTTCTTTTCACTTCATTGCCATCGTTGGTGCTTTCGTCACTACCCCCAGCCCCCATCGCCCTTTCCGTACAACCCCTTGTCAAGGCCTCACTACTTAGCCCCAAAAAGTCATTAGCTTGTCTCGTTTATCTTTTAATGAGTGTAAAATAAAAACGACATGGGAGCGGCTGCTTAACAGCTTACCAAAAATTCCGGGGCAGAGGCAAATTATCGAGGCTGTTAAGAAAAAAAACACCCCCACTTTCCCACATTTGCCCCTCGACTTTATCTCTATCCAAAAGTCACGAGGCCAAGGAGCTGGGTAATCTAAAAAGGCCTACTAATAGGCAAATGCTCGTCATTAACCCGATATCCGGAACAATGTTGCCAGCCATGCGATGAGCAGGGAAGAAATATATCGAGAGGAAGGCTCCAAAGGCTGTTGACTTCGAGCATGTAACATTATTGAAATCTTTATCTATGCGCTAAATAAAAATCAGTAAAGTTTTGACTTAAATGGAAAGAAAACTTGGAAAATAGAAAATAAATATATATGTATATATAGGAAAATTAAGGTGTAATGTTTGACTATTTAAAAATATACAAAAAAGAAATCAAAGGAGTAAGCAAACTAACCTTAGAAAAGAAATAAATAAGATCACAAGTTCGTAAATATTTCGGTAAATGGAAACCATTATTTCAGTCTGACACTGTAATCCTATTAAATAGAATGGGGGACAAGAAAATGTGATTTTATTTTCCCAGTGTAATTTAAGCATTTTTTCGCTCTAGTGCACTGGCCATAGTTTACATAGTTTTTCGCTGGATTATAAGTGAAATCTTTTCCCTCGACTCTTGCGGATGCGCTGGACTCCGACTCCATGTATCTTAAAGATTATGGTCAGCTCGCTTCTATTTCCAACCAACTTCCGTCATTTGTTTGGCTCTCTTTAAAGCCTTTTCCCCTAGCTAGCTCCCGCTGCTTTACTATTGGAGTTGCTGATGCTGCTCCTAATCTGCAGCTTCTACTTAACATTAAGCTTGCCTTTAACCAACACTTGCACACACAAATCAAGTATACGCACTGGTGGCCGGCGACTGGCCAGCAATGTTTTAGTCACTCCCCGAAGGAAGGGAGCCATTTCCCATTTCCCTTTTCCCAGTTGCCCAGACCGCCTCTTCCTGTTTATTCTTAAGCTGCCACTTAATCCAGCCACTTCATCCGCTCCACACCCATTCCATAGCTATACTCATGCCCCTATACCATTGGATAAACAGCCACGCCCCCTTTCGGGATTCGCCCGCCAGCTGCGTGTGTTTGCCTGCTCACCGGGAAACGGTTACCGACTACGTTACGCACTTTTTTTTCTTGCTCCGGGTTTCCTTTTTTTGTCGCTGCCGTTTGGCCCTTAATTAAATATTAAATGCGCCTAATTGCGCATTTCATAACTCAGGCAACGGCAGGTAATTAATTATTTACGTTCAACTAAATTGAGCAGCACCAGGCACACGACTCACGCACAAACTTTCGGCGCCCCAGGCCACCGAAAAACAAATATGTATGGTAAAAAATCGAGCCATGGATGGATTTAACCCATGTTCTTCGGGGATGCGCGGGGTCGGGGCAAACATGTAAATTAATATGTCTACGGCAGGCAAAAGGGAGTTGCGCCTTAAAGAATATAGGGCCCAAAGATCCGAAAACAGTTGACTAAACATGCGTGACTTTGATGTTGAAACTTAAAATCGACGAACCCGCGGGGCATTTAATTATGCAAAACTCGGGGAGAAGCTAGAATAGTGCTGTTCGTGCATAAAACGAGCGACTGGCATGATTAGCTTTGGCATTTTGCTCGCCCAGAAAACAGGAAAGTCCCCAAAAACAATCCGAAGCATCGAAATTAAAACCGAGAAATCACAGAGCTGCTCTCGCCTGTCCATTGTTCGGCCACAATTTGCACAACTTTTGGCAGCCAGTGGTTAGGAAACTTTCACATAGAATACAGAGAGCGAGATAGGGAGAGGAGGAACTTGCTCCAAAAACTATTTTCATAAATAGCGGCGACCAGCGCCAAATGCAAACAGAGTCCGTCGTCCCGACGTCTAGGGTCTCCCTGCTTTCCTCCTCGGGTGCCACGCCCTCAACGCCCTCGAAATCACATCGGTAGCCATCGTTGCCTTCTGGCCAAACTCCTGACAGCCGCCGGACAGCCGGCGTGAATCCTTTAAGTTTCTTTTGTTCGGAATGTACTAATGCCGGTTTTTCACTATGTGATTTATCGGTTTCGAGGTTCACAGTTCGAGTTTCAAATGCATTTTCCATGTTACCCGGCTCCGCTGTCAGGCTTTTGGGACTCTGGACTCCAGTAAAAGAGAGAGAGAGCAGTTACAACAAACTTCAAATAGCTTTGGTTACCTCTCATTTCATTCCTGGGACATTCCAAGCCCTTCTCTGCGTGGGTGGTGGGCCAACTATTTGGCCTTAAAATTGTCAACTCATCTCGACGAAGGAGTGTTTTTGCCTGCAATAATAACTGAATGATAAAGTTTTGCGTGTGAAAATGGGTGGGAACAAATTGGACACAACTCGAATTTCAGCAAGTCAAATATTCTAGAACATGAGTGGTGAATATTAGTGAAAGGGAGTAGCTTTATCTTTAGAAAATTTATATTAGTTATATTATTACATAATATAATATATACATAATATTATTACATATTATGATATAAGTCACTAGAACTTAAATTAAAGGAACCTGAATACCTGCTTGATTTCCTTTACTCTCCATAATTATAATTATCTGGTGCCAAAAACTAATTAAAGGGTTATTCAAAACCATTTCGGCTATTAAATAGAACAGTGAAAGAGAGTAGCTCTATCTTTTGATCTATTAATCATAATGTTGTAAGTTATAATTATAACATATTATTACATAATAATAAACATATTGCACTAGAACTTACATGAAGGGAACCTGAATACCTGCTTGAATCCCCTTACTCTCCATAATTATACCCGTTACTCGTAGAGTAAAAGGGTATATTGTATTCGTGCAAAAGTATGTAACAGGTAGAAGGAAGCGTTTCCGACCCTATAAAGTATATATATTCTTGATCAGGGTCACTAGCCGAGTCGATCTAGCCATGTCTGTCTGTCCGTCTGTCCGTCTGTCCGTCTGTCTGTCTGTCTGTCTGTCTGTATGAACGCTGAGATCTCGGAAACTATAAAAGCTAGGAGATTTACCTTTTGCATGCAGATTCTAGGAGCTCCTACGCAGCGCAAGTTTGTTTCAAAATGGTGCCACGCCCCCTCTAACGCCCACAATAGCTTATAAACTATTTTAAAAATTTAAATATTTCGGAAAAGTAAAAATGCAGTTTTGTTGTGTTTATCAATACCTATCGAAATGTAGAAGAACTTTTTTAAATCGGACCATTCGTTTAAAACTTATGCCTGATCAAAGTTTTTATATCCCTCGCACTCCCTTTAGCTGAGTTACCATTATTATATAGTCGGGACACCAACCCGACTACAGTGCTCGCACTCCCTTTAGCTGAGTGACGGGTATTAGATAGTCGGGACACCAACCCGACTATAGCGTTCTCTCTTGTTTAAATTAGCTGGTGCCAAAGGCTAATTAAAGGGTTATTCGAAACCATTTAGGCGATTAAATTGAACATTTGGCCGGCCAGATCTAATCACATTTGGGTGGCCAGTGGCCACCTCACACGCCTGAATGGATGGACACGGAGACTACAATCGACGGGCAGTGGCTAATTAAGGCGCTGAGGTTACGGTTACTTGGTGACTTGGCAGTGACAAACCGCAATCGGCGTTTTGATTAAATATTGACCCGAAGCGGACTCATGACCACGTCTTCGGCGGCCGGCAATCGCTGCTGTCTGCAAACAATTACGGCTAAATTCATTAGTCAGTCCATGCATAATTAAGGGAAGCAGGGGGCGGTAGGCGTGACACCTCAATGGTGGGCTATCGCATGGCTTTGAGTGGTTGGCGGGATGGTTGGTTGGGGGATCCGTATCCTCAGAGGAAGTAAGGCGACCGTTTGATCAGCTATGGCATATAAAAAAAGAAATCAATGTCCTTGCAGGAAGTGCCTTGGCAATTTGCAATCCTTTGTGCCATTACACAAAGCTTCCGCTGTCTGTATCCTGGCAAATCCTCGATCCTAGTTGGTCTTAGCCTGCAGCTAAACGTTGCTGCAATCAAAGCATGGCGTTAGTGCTACAAACCAGCAGAAGCAGCAGCAGCAGGAGCATTAATCCTTCATTGGCAATCAGGAACCTGTGATGAACTCGCTTTGGCCCCTCAAAAAAACGGAAGTTGTAAAAACGCCAACGCCGCACAAAGCAAACATGGAAGGGTATTTTTCGGGCCCCGACGGCTGAACGAAGATGGGGGCTAACCAGTGGCACGGAACCGATTATAGTATTCTGTATTTGGATTCTGGATTGAGGATTGAGGATTCAGATCCGACCCTGCGGGGCATTCGTCAAACGACGCATCAACCGAGGCAATTGTTTCGCCAAGTTTCTTTCTCGCTTTCGCTTTGTTCATTATGTACTTTCTGCTCCTTTCAGTTCTTTTATTTTCCTTTCGTTTCGTCTCGTTTCGAATCGTTTGTCCTTGGTGCTTGGTCCTTGGAGCACAGAGTGGAGAGGAGGATGTGGCATAAACACTGATTGATTGATTAGAGGCTTGAGCTGGAGACGGGGGTTGGAGAAAGGGAAGCACAGCACAAGTGCTTCTCGACTCGCACGGGGCACTAAACCTAATGAGAAGCCCTCGAGCAAGTGTCGCATCAATCAAGGACGCATTTAATGCGTTATAAGTGTGTGCGTATGATAGCAACGATTTCTCTTGATTTGCGATTATTGTTTAGGTGTATATGCTTCGTCTGACAGCCGGCGATTAGCAAAGTGGATCAGCGAAATGAATGAGTTCTCGGGACCAGGACCGCCACAGCTGACTGAATCCTTTAAGTGGATCTGACCTTAAAGCTGTATTAGTTTTCAGTTATCCAAGCAACCAACCAACAATGCCAATTTCCCCCTGGCTGGGAACTATGTCGACGTGGCCAGGCCAAGTGTCGGCGATTGGCATCAATGGCTCCGAAATCGATCCTAACTGGGCATCCAGCAGAGCTTACCTGCTGCTGGCTCAGCACACTGGCCTGTCATGGCTTCCGCATTAGATACCGGTCAACTACTGCTCTCCAGTAACAACTTTTTTTCGTACACTAAAAAAATTGGTTAGAAATTATAGCTTTAGTTTTTTAGATCAGAATAGTAGTGGGAAAAAAATATTAAAAAATGTTACGAAGTTCGGAGTAACCCAAAGTATTTTCCTACACATCGCAAATATATATTTAAAAATCTAATTTTTTAACGATTTCAATTTAACGAGTTTTTACGTGAGTAAAAGAGGTTTTGAATGGTGGGAAGTACGAGAATATCTATAAAGATAATAAAGTAAAAAAACTCTGTAAAAAACTTGTGTTATTAACATGTTTAATGTCAAAGTGTTAAACTAAAAAAAAATTTATTGGGTTATTCATTTTTCCTTTAATTCGTTAATTTGCATAAAATGTAATTTTCATTTGTGTTAAAAACACAGTGTGTAAAAAACACGTCGTGTTAATAACACATTGTGTAAAAAACACAAGTTATCTGTGTGTGTGTTAAATACAATTTTACATGTTTTTAACATGTCTGTTAAATTCCGAACCCTGCTATTAACTCCAAACAATGGATTTAATTTGAGTGTAGCTTTTATTACACATACAAAAATCGACTCTATGCTGGGAACTATTTCATGTCATTCCAGAAAATCATATCAATTGGCTTGGCCACTGGTTTCAACAGTCAGCATGATGGTTATACAGATGGGTTGCTGACGTGTCTACCCATCTATTCATTCGGTTTGAACATCATCTATATACCCACGTAGGGAGATAGAGATACTTTTGCCCCCACCTATCGCTCTTTGTAGCCCCCCCGGCAAAGTGCTCATTATCAGCTGAAATGTTGTCAATTACGGATTTTCGGTTGTTTTGTTTTGATTTGACTTTCAATTGAATTTCTCCTCGGAATTTGAATATCCGGCAGCATTGTCCTTTGTCCTCGGCATCGTTGCCATCGTCACGAGCGGTTGCCTTCGCCAGAATCCAAATCCCCCAAGCCCCCCAACTCTCGATTTTCCCATTAAGCTGAGCGCCCTTTTCAAAGCTGACTGCTTATGATGAGCTGGGTTCTTATTGGTAAACTGCAAACTTTGTACATAAAAAATTAATTTGATTATTTTTCCCCAACGCTTAGATTTGCGTTAATGACGCCATAATCAACTGTTTTATAGCACTTTAAAAAAGTTAATCCGGCACATATACATGCACTGGACATTTTATTAAGCTAAAGCTGTAACTTTTTTAATTACACCGCTGGAGGGAAAATTTTCTGTTTGCCACTTGGAGAGCGCCGAATAATTTGTTAATTTACGTTGTTTATTATTATTTTGATCTACGGCTTTCGTTGGTTGGCAAAAACCAACAAAATACATACATTAAATCAAATTATTCAATCTTATTTAACCCTCGAAAGCACACAACACAAGGCGGTTGGGCGGGTATTTTGCCATGCGGAGAAGAGAAATTTCAATTAAAATCATAATGAAATATTTGAAAATTTGTTTTTATCAAATTTGAGCGCCGGACTACAAATTTTGTGAATTCCTCACGGCGGAGAACACAAAGACAATGGCCAGGGAACACAAAGGGTAGATGCTGAGGAAGCGGCAGCATTAGTTCAGCAGGATATCAAAACCCCCGGCCAGGCAAAATAACCGCAAAATAATTTCCCTTAGTGCCCCGAAAACAGAAAGGCTATTAGTCAGAGAGAAAGCCAGGACAGGACAGGAGAGGCCAGGCCAGGGCCATTCAAACAATAACACCGAAACATTAAAGTTCAAAATGATGACCCGAACATAATCGACTTGCCTACAATAATATTTAAATTTAATTTAAATGCTCACATGAGGGCATTTAGCAGAGAGTCTCGTCGATCCGGAACGAAACCCGCAAGCAAACAAATCGATGAGGATGTGTCTCAATCTGCCGGACAATTTGCAAAACGATATGCTATGGAGATGCCGAAATGGAAAGGTCGTCGTTGGGCATGCAAAATGCAAAGGCAACACTTATTGCGTCCTTGGTCCTTCGTCCTGTGGGTTGGTCCTGTGGGGTGCGTAGGTTAATGCGTTTGTTGTTTTTGCGGCAGAGGGTCTGCAACTACGACGATAACTTTGAGTCGCATGCTTAAGAGCACAAAATGATTGGAACCCCCGTCCATCCAGTCTCTAATGGCATTTTATTGCTGGGTTTTGGCTTGTGTTTATTTCAGGGGGATTGCCATTCAAAATTAGAAGCAAAACGCTCTGCGCACTCGACCTTAAGACGAAGAACGTTGCAGTAAATGACATATAAGCCCCGACCCAGGCTTAAGTGCTTAGGGCGCCCTGAGTTAATGCGTTGATATGACGATGATATCATTATCAAAATATCCTGCTCCGAAACGAACGTAGTAAGCTTCCCTGTTTGCCTTGCGGGCCATTTGTAACTTTTGACCATTAGCTTCTGTTTTTGCGGCCAAATGGAAGCCAAACAATTGGTCTTGCTGATTTTGCGGTCTAATTGATACAAGAAGCAGACGTCTTGTCCTGTCAGCCAAGTTACAAATGCAACCAGCAACTGACAATTGTTTTCAATGTTTTGGTCAGCATCTATCCTCGCCCCTGCTCCTCCAGAACTGTCCACATCCAATCTATTTCAGTTGTCAGAGACACACAAACACGCACAGTCTCCTGAATGCCGAACACAGCCCCCAGCTGTCAATCAGTGGGTGTTCTGATGCATCTGTCTGGTTTGGTTTGGTTTGGGCGTACGCTGCGTATGCTTAATGCCATTTGGCTCAGACACACAGACAGTCAGAGAGAGAGAAAGAGGATCGGGGATCCACATAGCCTGTTGTGTGCTGTTTAGTTAAAGGTTTTTGTCTTGTTGCGAAACTTTTTAAGCACGTCGAGCTGTTGAAACTTACGGACGCGTGTCATTGAAAGCCTTACAAAGTTGTCAAACGGGAAAAAGGAGAAAAGGGGGAGCTCTCTATACTCGTACATAGAAACAAAGAGCACTAAGATAGAGGAGAAATAGCCTGAAGATGGGCCACGATATGGGGCCAGAATGGAAGAGCAACATTTCAATTTGCTGCTGCTGCAACTGCCACTGCTACTGGTGAAACTTTGACAAGTAGCCAGCCAGTTATCAATAAGCCTGAGAGCATCATCTCAAATATGATTATACTGTGCTTCAAACTTTTTCTCATGCACTGCAACTCTCTCTCTTTACTCCTTACAGCAGCGGCAGCAGATATTGCGACTGTAGCGGCAACAAACAGACATGGCCAGCCAAAGGATCCGGCCAGCGGGAGGCGAGGAGCAGGGACGAAAAGGACGAAGGATGAGCAGCAGCGCCTGCCGACGACCGGGAGCCTTGCATACGGCATTCAATATGCTGGCGTTGAGCTGGATTATAATCTCAGAGTTATTGCTCAGTGGTAAGTGTTCAAAAGACCCATATATAAATGGCATATTGCAGGGTTTCCTTTTTTCCCCATCTCCCCCCATCAGATAGTCAGCCAGTCTGTCATGTTAAACAAGCTGAATTTATTATGCCAACTGCGTGTTGCGGGGGCGTGGTTAAAATTGATTATTTAATCTACCAAATAACTGTTTACATTATGCATCGGCCCCAGCCATTGACCAACCGTTTCGACCAACTCTTCCGCCGGCCATGGCCATCGAGTCGGTGAAGTAGTCAATTTATTAAATGCCCCGGGAGTCTGCGAGCACTGGCCTTTGATTAATATTGGTTTGTTCAATTAAAGTTGCCATAATTTGGCCAACCACACGGCTGTCACTCCACTTGTTTCCGTTTCAGCCTCCTCGGTTCCCGCAAATCGATGAAAAGTTTTCGAATGACATGTGTGAACCGTTGCGGGGACAGTTCATTTATTGAACACACTTCCCTTCGAGGCTGAACCTGCATATTCATTATGGTCTTATATGAGACAGGATAAGAAGGATGCCCGCAAAGTATAATAACGAATGTAAAAACCTTTTAACTGAACCAGCACTTAATTAAGTACCCAGTTTGTTTAACAAAAGGGGTTGGGAGAGTTCTACATGATTAAATACGAAATACAAATATTTCTTATAAATTAATTTAATTTAATTTAATTTTTTAGTTATCATAGATATAAGTTATAAAATATGTTCATAATGTTCAGCTATTTTTTTACTTCACCAATTGATATCAAATCAAATTAGACAGACACTATTAGTAAATCATTTTAAATACTTTCCAGTGCTCAGTGCACTTATGTATGTAATGTACATTTGGAAATATGTACAATGTACATTGTACATACATGTATGTTTGTACGTACCTTTATGTGCGTGGATTCGGAAAACCCAGTCTTAAACCAAACCATAACTCCGCGGTTACAAGCGAGAAAGTTAATTAATATACCGCACTTGTACTTGAACAATGCACTGCAAAGATGATACAAGATAATTCAGGAATTAGTTGATATTTACACGAGGCCAATAAAGAAAAGGCATTTCTTGAAAAGTAGAGGCCTTTGGAGGGTGACATATGTACATACCTTACTAACCCTACTTATTACCCTATTACCAGCATAAAAATGTCGTCAAAAACAAGAATAGGACGATAAAAACACCAAAATCACACAATTTTTGTCTTATTGCACATTTTTACCACGATTCAGGATCTTAACAATGAAGAAGAAGAAAACAGCTGACAATCAGGGCTGCAACTTCAAACATGATGATAGAGACTATCGATATATCGTTAAGTCACGGGCTAGTTCCGATAGCTGTATTGATCACGATTTCTTGTGATTTCAAAATTTAGTTTTAAAAACAAAATTGTATAAAATAAAAACCATTGTACCTAATTTGTTAAGTTACCATCTGTGCAGTTCTTAACAAAAAAGGCAACTTTTTAAACATTTCATGATTCTATCTTAAAAAACTCAGTGAAAATAATAATTACTCTCATTAATTGTTTTAAAAATCGTTTAATTTGAATTGCATATCCCGATAGCAAGAATAACACTTTCAGCTCTTCACTTAAATTAATTTTACACGCTGTGCTTATGCCATAATCATATTGGCATATCTCTTTAGTGGAATTTATTTAAATTTCCAATTGATTCGAACGAGCCATGTTTAATGTTGATAATTGCGGCAACTCGTGTTGAATTCCGTAATTCACTGAGTGCCAATGAAAAATGCGAATCGAAATCGAAGCGAAATGGAATAAAATAAATAAATTGCATTTAATGCAAGTCAAATTTGGGCCGTACCCTCGACTTTGTCATAAATTAACATGCAAGTGGAGTTCCCAGTAGTGCAGCGCCCTGATCCCTTTCCTTTGCCGCCTGGCTGGGTAATTGGGTTTTATTTTTCGTGTTTTTTATTTGTATTTTTTATACCGACCTTCCTCCCCCTTTTTCCGTTGGCCTGGGCATAATCGAATTCGTTTGGTTGCGTATGCGCCATGTGGGACTCGTCATTCGGGTGGTTCTACGCTTAAACGACTTTTGGGACATCCTTCAATATTAATGTTTGCCACCGCACTCTTTCAGCCCACTGCCTGAAGGATCTGAAGATATTTGTGCCGGAGGCCGTCCTCATGGGAAACGCAGCGACATTGTCTTGTCAATACGATTTGGAGCAGGTAAGCGACACTTCCTCGAGGAGCAGAACAGAACAGAACGGCAGCCGTGGCAACAATAAGGAGCAGGATATTGTCGTCGGCGGCATGCTTAATTATTATAATTACTTGCACTTTGTCTTGCCGCCGCCGCTGTCGCGTCTCCCGTCGCCTATTGTCCTTGCTGCTCCTTCAGCTGCCTCAGATCCTCATGCTCCTGCAGTCCTGCTCACTATCCACTCAGGCTTTTCATTAACGCATTTTCCTTCCGTTCCTCCGCAGGCGGCGCTTTACGCGGTACGCTGGTACTTCGGACAGGAGGAGTTCTACCGCTACGTTCCCCGCGAGGCCAAGCCCACATTTGTCTTCGCCGTCGCCGGCATTAATGTTGATGTAAGTTAAATTAAGCATGGGATCGCACAATGTGCACTAACTGCTCCTTTTCCCCCCTATTAAGAACTTTACTCCTTGGGTTTCTGGGTATTTCTATAGTCTCAGAACAAATGCGGCTACATTTTAACGATCTGTCGGTTTTCTGTTTTAGGAAAACACATTTTAAGAAAATGGTTCTTGAACTGGGGTTAAAAATAAAAACAAATTATGCTCGATTCTATTTTAAAGATTTCTATAACTCAAATCACTACAGACCAACATATAAATTGGGTAATAAAGGATCGTACTAAGGAAGTTGGAGATGAAAGACAGCGAAAGAATCTAAAATATTGTAATCCTTAGAAAAACAATTGAAAATGCTATAAGCAAGTTTTAATATTCCAAAATATAAAGTCTCCAAGAGAAAATTTAAGACATTTGTTTACACAAAATCTACCCTTACATACCTACAATAAACCATTGAAAGATCCTAATTTTTCTAAAAATTATTAAACCTCTATTTTACTAAATCAGTAATAGGTATTAGAGACCTGCACGAGTAAGTAAAAATATACTGGATTACTACTCGGCGATGCCGATTCCATGATATCACAATTGTTAGTTTTATCCAGTTAAGACCATAGATGAATTCTTTAGCAATATGAGACCGCAAATTCTTCAGAACAAAAGGATTTTTTTAAGTTTTACCCTCTTGAAGCACTACACGACTTATTTACCAAAATGAGGCTGCGAATTCTTTGGAAGACGAGGTCCTTTATAATAGGTATCTCCAAGTCGGGGGTCTCGATTATACGTATGGTACATATCTCCTTTTTTTGTTTTGCTCGCCTATTGTCGGCTTAATGGACAAATCACTGGAGCAGCAGGGCATGTGTTTCGTTCGGGCCGAGTTTGCATTTCAACAAATGCAAAATGGGAAAGCATTCAAATGTTGTGCAAATATTTAAATGCGGACAATGCCGGGGGCTCTTGCCTCGGGCAGTTGCAGTTGCAGTCGCAGTTGCTGCTAGCATCTTGCCGCCTCTTTGTCCCTCTTTCGGTGTCACCCATTTTATTTCTATTGCTGTGCAATATTTGTTCACTTTTATTTACAATATTCGGTGGTGTTTTGCATTTACAAGTGTGTATGTGTTGTCTGTGTATGAAATATTCCGCTCTACAATTTGGAAAGTGCCACAGCACACACGCAGCCGGCTGAAATATTGCGAAAAGTGCAAAATAGTTTATGGCGCGGCTGCTGGCAAACAAAACAAACAAATAGACAAACAAGTCCAGCGGCAGCAGCAACGAGGAGCGGATAGAATAACCCACCTAGTGGCGAAATATGCTCGGCATTCGCCTTTCCATGCTGCACTCATTAATAAAAACAACAGCCGCAAAGTAAGCGATAAATTATTCGCCCAGAGTCCAGTGTGAAAAGTGGTGAAATTTTTCCGACACCATTTAAAAATCACCGTTCTCTTTTTTCTGTCTCGGAAAATTCATTGGTCTGCAAGGTTTTCTTCTTATATTTAACGGGAGTAGTGTCTTGGTTTTTTCCTTGTTCCATAAACTTCCTTATCCTTATCATCAAAGACCGTTACACATATGTATAATAATACCAAGAAGAAAGACTTCAATCATCTTACTTAGGAAATCGTAATTAAAAAATGTATAATAAATCCTCTTATGTTATTAAAATATATTTCTGAATTTCGGTTGGCTGACGGTAGGTTGATCCCCGATTAAAAAAGACCTTCCTTTTAAATTTAGATAAATCTGAATTACACAATATAACATGAACAGAATATATTTAAAAGAATATTCAAATTAGACTATAGGAAGAAGCAGCATAACCTTCACTTTCGTGATAGTATAAAAAATATCGATGGTTGTGACCGATACCCAACCACAAATATCGATAGTACCAGCAATTTCAATTGCAGCCCTGTTTGTCAGCAAGAAAGTCACTTCCGTTTCCCATCCTTAATTATTTCAAGCATAAAAAATAGTATTTGAATAAATCCAATAATGTCTGATAATGACTGGATCGAGGAGGCGCTCACCTTCCAAAAGTTTGTTGTCGCCACCATTATGGAAGGACTGCGCGCCGACATGCAGGAACTGAACCGCGTGGAGCTCCGCTGCCTGGATAAATTCGAGAAGCATTGGTTGGAGGAGCTGGACAACCGCCAGCTGGAGTCGAAGCCTCGTTTGTTCTCAACGCAGACGTGCATACTGATGGAGGAGATCTTGCACACCGAAGTCGCCGAACTCGCCGAAGTGGACGACGATGAGATGGTCATGAACCGCATCTGCATCCCGGCAGCTCGTTCCCACTGGAAGCAGCGCTTCTTCGAGGTCATGATGCCAGCCTATGTGATCAAGCAGGGCTTATGGATTGACCACATCAACTTGGAGATACTGGAGGCGATCATGGGCGCCCCCGACGAAAGGGCCAACGCCATTTTCCAGTTTTTCGTGGATGAGTTGGTCAAGGACCTGAAGTCTTAAAAGGGACTTTTATGAAGCAGTATTTAATATTATTTTTGGTCACACTATCTTTAATTTGTATTCTATATTTTATACGCGAATGATACCAAATTTAATGTTTTTTTTGGTTTATTTTAATGAATGCATAAAAGTTCTAAAACTTGGAAAACTGCTGTTTTTAAATGTAAATTATAATGTTTTTTTTATTTCACAAGACTCTGTTATATGTCCCCTGTGAAACCCAGGATAATACTTATTTGATTTAAAGACCCCATAACATCTGCTTTGTGCTTATCAAGTGCTGGTATTCAAATAACCAGTCTGTGTAACAGCGTCGATGTGCGAGGGCTGTGAAAAACGAATCGATTGTCGTATAATCATAAATAAATAAAATTGAATTTGCGATGAAAAATTTGTGTGGACGAAATATAAATTGAAAACTCATTCGTCCGCACATAAAACTGCAAACTCATTTACAAACACTTCGGGCCACATTTTTCAAATGCCCCGAAAAGGGGGGAGTACCGTTAAATAATCATAAATAATGGCATAAAGCGAGGGCGAAATGATGGAGTAATGTTTGTTTTATGTAAGCGAAACAAAGCAAATGGGGGGATGATGGTTGGTACGTACGTTGGTCCATAGAAATAATTTGGCCCCGACTTCCGTTTCCGCTTCCGCCGTCTGCCATTCCTCCAATATCTATTGGTCTTTTGGCCATCCCAACTGTGTCGATAATGGCGTACTGGCCACATCAATCAGCGTGGACTTGATTAATTTGCTTTGATTGTGTCTTTAATTTGCACTCCCCAATGCAATGAAACAAAAGGAGAATAAAACCAAATACAACGAAATAAAATGGAATAAAATACAAATAAAATAAAGTAGCCCTCGCTCAGATGTTAATTTGCCACTAATTAGCATTCAAAGGCATTTTTGCACTAATTAAATATTTCGATTGCAGCATCGAAGGGGGGTCGTCCTTGGTCCTTCGCGCTCTCTGTGGGCGTGGCTGCGGCTGTGGGCAGTGGGCGTGGCGTCAAGCTATGCGTGTTAATTATTTCCCGATTCTCTTTCTCCCTTTTAACCGATTTTTATTTGGCCTTACATCGCCAGCGAATTGGAAACTATTCACAGAGAAAAAAAACCAATGGCATTGAGGTTAATGTGAAAATTTTTGTAGCCTACTTATGGCCGCGCGAGCTGCAGATGGAAACTCATTTTAATTTGAGCAAATTTCCACTCCACTCCCGGGCAGAAAAGCCCGAGGAAAACTGCTTGAGACGCAATCAGCCGTGAACCGCAAAAGGTGAAAAGCGTAAGAAAAGATGGGAAATCCGAGTGGAGCCGGGTGCTTTGGTCGATTGCATAATGCAAATGATTTAGCCAGCGAGCTGCTCGCCGTGCAATTAAGTTTGAAGGTTGGCCATAGTTTTTAGACCCCATGCCCCATGTTAAAAGGTGGCTTTTGAAAAGTGCAAAAGTGCAAAAACAAAACTAAAAAAACTAAATAGTAGTAGTACTCGACACCACGGGGGGCAGGGGCAGAGCAACAAATCGAAATGAGGCGCCACCAGCTGTGTTTTCCAACTTAAATTGATAGTTGCCGGCGCACTAACGAAGGCAAACGTCAAAGGCCAGGCCACAAATGGAAATGGAATTTTTAAGTTATGCCAAGGCAACTGGGCCAAATGAAGGGGGGAATACTGCGAGTACTGGATGGTGGATGGATGGTGGTTAGATGATAGTGAGCCAGCTACGAAATTGTGGCAAGTGCCTTAATTGAGATTAAAACATTATAACTTGACTTGTTTTACTTTTGCTAAATCATTTCAAACAGCTAAACACGCTTAATGAGAAAAGTTCCGGCCGTGCCAAGTTGTCGGCCATTATGCATATGCATACGTGTGTGTGAAAGGGGGTTGGAAAAGGGGGTGGGCTTTTCGAGTATGTGTGCGAGTGTGGGGGCGTGTCGTAGGTGTGGGCGTGCCGCATAAAGCATCGAGCACTTGAAAGGCAGCTGCTGCTGCTGCTGCAGCTGCTGATGATGATGCTGCCGCTGACATCCAAAGGCACTTGTGGGCGCTGGGCGCTAGATGCCGGAGGGGGCGTGGCCGACCAAAGTGCACTCGTGTCGTCCACTTGAGCGTTATTGGAATGTAAATGTATGCATATTAAGGCGGTGGGCAGGAGTCGAGCACCGCCGAGTCGCGTCGTCAAAACTTCAAAAGTCATTCAGCAAAGGCAAAGCAACAGCCACGCCTCCCTACACCCGCCCCTCAGTGCATCACACTCGAAAAAAAACAGTTGAAGAAAAAGCTAATCAAGAAATATTCCCAAGTTTCTAAAGTCTATTATTTCTAAAATACTTAAAAAAAATTCTAAAAAAATCTATAACATATTAAAGCAATTTTTTTATATGTGTATTTAGCTTGAAAATATTTTTAACAAATGTAAATATGTGGAATTTAGGATTATTTTTAATGTTATATAGTTTATGTTAAAGTTAGGATTTTTTTAAAATATTTTATAGGGCTTTCTATCCTTTTTATTTTTTTTAGTGCACTACTTTACACATGTCAACGGGGACAACAGCGAAAAAAGTAAATATACAGAGAGGCAAAAAAAAGGGGGAAATAAACAGGAAAACCATCATGTTAAATGTAATTATATTTTTAATTTAGAGACAGCGCTCGCTTCGCTGGCAATCTTCAATTAAAAACACAATTACCAGGCCCGCCCGCTGAGCGGATTGAGGGTGAGGGTCATCCAAAGGGAGGGGGCGTGGCAGGGGCAGCAGGGAGGATAGGGAGGCTGAGCGAGACAGGAATAGGATATGCCAAGTGCTCTAAAGTTTTGCGGCTTATTCATTGTCCGCCACAACAATAAAATTGCCCAGCAAGCGGCAGCCAGTCGAAAGGCCTTTGCCACTTTTCCTCAGCGCTTTCCCCGCTTTTCCAGCCGCGGAGATTCCAGAAATTTGCGCCCCGAAAACTTTTTGCACACTGTCAACACGGAAGGAATTATTCCGCATTAAGTTTGCGGTAATGGCAGCGTCAGTCGTCCTTTAACACACTCTCATACACACACAGCCAAGAACAACCAGTGTCCTTTTGGCTTTTGGCCGAATGTCCTGGCTGCTGGCGCGTTTGCTTTTAACATTGTTAATAACCCGACACGCCTCGCATTTATGCACAGCAATGTGCGCTTAAAATTAATGCACTTGCCACTGGGAAATTCCAGCGGCGGTCGAAGGGAAAAGGGAAAACTGGCGACAGAAGTGACCGAAAAAGTTGCTCGGTCCAGGGAGTCGAGAGTCTATGGTCTATGGTCTACCATTTGAATGTTCGCCCAAGGGCTTCCCTGTTTTTTTTAGGGCTTCTTTAGGCAGTTGTTAATTAGATGCACTAGACAGGCGAGAGAGAGGGGGAGACAGAGTTAAGTGGTCAAAGGGTTAGGGCTAATTTTTTTCAGCTGATCTAGGCAAGTTTTTAAATAGATAATAGAGTTTGATACAATATTGCAAGGTAGTTTTATTCATTAAAAACTTAAAGCACTTACTCAAGTTTCTCCAAGTAATTTTGTACCTTAACAAAAATAAAATAAATCCCAAAGTAAATCGATTTTACTTACTTACTTTGAGTTTCGGTTCAAATTTGTGTGAACGAGTTTATTGACTTAAGGTGTTGTTAAAACTTGAGGACTTTATTTACCAAGCAATTAAAGATATTTTTGAAAGGGCAATTTAAACCATTTTAAATCCAAAGAAAACAAAGTCGAAGGGGGTTTTATTTTGTACAATAGCTTGAAATTTTCGATTTACTTTCTGCAAACCCCTGGGACTTTAATCCTAATACCTTGAAAGCTCTCCCTCTTTGGCCAGAGTTCACTTCAATTTCCATTAAAACAACTCAAGCTAGTCACATGCAGGCATTTTCCCCAGCCATTTTCCCCCGATCATTTTTTCCTCTCTGTTTTTCCCCTGTTGTTGTTTACGCCGTCGTGGCGGCCTTGGCTAGAAATTGTCGTGTGACAAATGGCAACAAATAAACATAATAAATAAAAATGCGAAATGCATTCGTTTGCAGCTCCCCGGAATCGCGGAGTGTAACTAGCTGTACGGTCCCTCTGACGTCCAAAAGGCCGCCAAATGGCATTGGTTGGGTGGTTTCCAGTGGGTGGCCATCCCATTCCCATTGGCGTGCTGTTGTCTGCATGCGCCAACACAATGAGCACAATAAAAAGCCATGCATTTTCCAAACACCAAAAATTGTTCATGGCAACTCTGCTGCAGAAGAAGAATAACAACCGCACCGGAAACATCTCATTCACTAAATTTGTGGTCGGTTCTTGCCAAGCGTTAGGCAGTCGAAGTTGTGAAATGCCAACGGCAAACTGCAAAATTCGCACAGAAGTGGGTGTGTGGGGTTTTTTGGGCGGGGAAAGTGGAAAGTGGGAAAGTAGAAGCCGTTAGTTACAACAATGCTCGAGGCAACGGAAATTCGGCATGACATAATACGTGCACATGCGAGTGTGCGCGAGTGTGTGCGGAATAGGAGTGTGTGGTTGTGTGGCCGCGACTTGAGTTGATACAGCAATAATTCATAAAGTGTTGCATGCAAACGAGGATGCTGCAGCTGAGCTCAGGCTGTATGTGTGTGTGTGTGTGTGCCGCATGCGACAGCGTTGGCAAAATTAAAATTGCTGCACAACAAACAGCGGAAACTCAGCGAGGAGCCAGCAGGAGCAGCAGTCGCAGGAGGAGAAAGAAAACGGAAAATGGCTGTGCAGCTGGGAAAATGGGGGAAAACCGAGGGGGCACTGCAATGAAATTCATTGTATTCTTACAACTCGACGACTCTGGCAGCTCAGCTCAGCCGGGCCGAGAGAGCTTTTTTGCCGTAAAGTTATTATTTCATAAAGCCAGAATTATTGAAACAATACTTTACTCTCACACATGGGTTGAAGGGGTAAGGGTGTGTGTGTGGGAAAAGCGGGAAAACCAGTGAAAACTCCTGTGTGTGTTTGGCATGCAAAATTACGCTTTAGTGGCATCATTTCTTTTTTCTCTCTCTGCTGCCAGAAAGTTGCAGCTGCGGCTGCTAAAGCAATATAAAATATAAATAGAAATTAAAAGCCAACAAATAAAAATAAATAAAAAAGGGGAAACGAAGTGGGCCGAGTTGGTATACAAAAAAAAAAAACCATACATATATAAATAAATAACTTTTCACGACAAACGCAACTTGAGTTGAGTTTTCCCTGCCTCGTTCTTTTTTCTCCCCTGCTTTTTTCTTGTTGTTGACTGCCCGCAGGAGCATTTACAAAATGGCTACAGTTTTCCATGCGAGCAAACTAAAAGGCTGGGCATATCATTCCTCAAAATGGCAGACATTTGCGTTTGTTTGGCGCGCTTCCTGGCGCTGCCACTTCCGCTTCCGCCGCAAAGAGCCACCGAGAGTACCGAGTAGCAACAAATAAAGTCACATGCAATTAAATAAATATGACAGTCACAGCGGCCCAGGCAGCCCAGAACGGCGAACAAGAAGAAAAATCCCAGCCGCAGTTGGGAAGCAGTTGAATAAATAAAGCCGGGCAGGAACAACTTTTCCCGTATATGTTTGATTACATAATTAGTGTCATTTAATTAGACGAAGGGGTCGAAAGCCCCTCGGGCGCAGTGAAAGCGAGAGGCCAACGTGTTGGTGTGCTCAGTAAAATAAACTTTGCTTTCAAAATATGTTCAGTATTATTATACCCGTTACTCGTAGAGTAAAAGGGTATATTGTATTCGTGCAAAAGTATGTAACAGCTAGAAGGAAGCTTTTCCGACCCCATAAAGTATATATATTCTTGATCAGGATAACTAGCCGAGTCGATCTAGCCATGTCTGTCTGTCCGTCTGTCCGTCTGTCCGTCTGTCCGTCTGTCTGTCCGTATGAACGCTGAGATCTCGGAAACTATAAAAGCTAGAAGATTGACATTTTGCATGCAGATTCTAGGAGTTCCTACGCAGCGCAAGTTTATTTCAAAAAGGTGCCACGCCCCCTCTAACGCCCACAATAGCTTATATACGATTTGAAAAATTTTAATATATCGGAAAAGTTGGAACGCAGTTTTGTTGTGTTTATCAATACCTATCGAAATGTAGAAGAAATTTTTTAAATCGGACCATTCGTTTAAAACTTATGCCTGATCAAAGTTTTATCTCCATCTCCCTAGCACTCCCTTTAGCTGAGTTACGTTAGTCGGGACACCAACCCTTTAGCTGAGTGACGGGTATTTGATAGTCGGGACACCAACCCGACTATAGCGTTCTCTCTTGTTAGTTATATATATTATCTACTTAGAATTTTTTTATAGATTATTAAAGATTAACATCTCTTAAAAATAGATGAACAAATAGATTTTTTAGAGGGTTAAAACAATGGATTTAAAACTTATGTAGAATTATTTTAAATAATGTTGCATAGTTTATTAGTTAGAAAGAAACAAAACAAAATCCATGAAATCATACATTATTAAGAGGGTTAAAACAAAGGATTCAAAACTTATGTATACTTGTTTTTTAGTTTTTTTTAGATTATTAAGGATTAACATCTGTTAAAACTAAGATCGTTTGATTTTCTAGATTTTTTTAAGTCGCAAAATAATTTCGATAAAATCAAAGATTTAAAAAAATCTTTAAACAAAAGATTCAAAACGTATTGTTTTAAATAATGTTCCATAGTTTATCAGTTTCGGTGTTTGTGTTCAGCATTTGTATAAACCAAGCTTAAATGCTTTGGCTTAAATATTTATTTCAAAACTATTTCGATGGCAGGGCCGCCCCTCATAACTCATGTAAGCCAATGCGAAATCATAATGTATCTCTGGGCCAGTGCACATTATTCATGCAACCCTTTTCACCCCTCCACCGACCACACCCCCTTGTGCATATAGAGAACCTTATCAATACGTTTCGCATTTGTTTTCATTTTACGATTGCGTAACGAGATCAGCGTCGACAAATCCGAAAGCCACTAAAACCACAGCTCGCCAGGGGCCACGGAGCAGCCATTCCATGGCCAATATGCCAATTGGCAACCGCCAGTAAGCAGGGGGTGAATACCGGAAGGTTTCGTAGGTGCCTGGCGGCCCTTATCGACGGCGTTATCTGCGAATGAACTGGCACAACTAGCTGGAAAGAAAACAACAAACTAAATAGGAAAAGCCAGGCCAAGCCGAGCAATGCGCCAAAGTGTTGAAACAATCGTAAAAAGCTGTTGTTTGCCATGGGGCACTAGAAAGGATAAAGGATGGGGTAGGGTAGGGTAGGGATGCTCCCCCTCTGCAGTGGGAGGATATATGCCAATAGCAATAGGACCAACCAACCGACCAACAACAGCAACCATCCCGGGATTAGTACAGATGCAAATGAACAAAGCGATGGCAACGTTCGCGCTCTGGCTTTGGTGGCATATGCAAAACTCGAATGCGAATGCGAATCCGAATGCGAATGGGTTGTACGTTGTTCTGCCTGCTGCCTGAACTTAAATACAAAAGGCCAGGACTGCGATAAAAGGACCGACAATCATACACACACCCACCCACACACACACACACTGGTAGGTAATCGCGAGTGGTTCGCTGCTGAAGTGGATTTTGAGTAGGATATTGCACAACTGTTTGCCAAGTGGCAAGCGCTTGCTGGCAATTAACAGAATATGCTAAACTGCGACAACGAGAGCGGCTCCAAAAAAGCTAAGTGGTTTCGAAGCAGGGATACCCTGTTGATGGATTCGATAGGGGCGGTTTTGACCCGGCCAGCTAACCCTTTGGGTTTAGCATACCCCTGGCAATCGGAATTTGGCTTCTGGTCCTTACTCATGCTCTGCTGATTACCAACAAATGCGTTGCCTGCGCTTTTCATGCCACCTCATACCTCACATGTGGGTAGGGATTTTTGGGGATGGCGATCTACCGACAATCCCAAAAGGGAACCTGCTGAAATGAAAGAAGGAGTTCAATTCGATTCGGATATTAGCAATAAACAGTGACGAATTTTCTAGTTCACTCTTATCATTGAAAAAAGAGATAAAAAATAATTTCAGATATTTATTAACGCAAGTAAATTTCAAAAAAGTGTATGTTCTGAAAACCAAAACCAATTTGAAATTTTTTATAAACCATTAATCAAAAACCATATTTATTAACATAACATAACATAACATACAAGGGTTTTACATAAGCGGAAAAAGGCGGGTTAACAATATTTAATTCAATAAATCAGATAAAAATATTTGTTTTAAGTTTAACAGCCTTCTATGGATGTTATTTCTGCCCAATTTTAAATAGAAATAAATTCAGGAAACATTCTTCCGTTGGTAAATGAAACCCTTTTCGCCTTTCCCCACTTTCAGCTCAGCAAATCGGATGCCATGTCGGTGACGCTGAGGGGTGTCACCCGGGAGCTGAGTGGCAGCTATCAATGCGAGGTCTCCGAGGACGCACCGCTCTTCCACACGGAGATTCGATCCGCTCACATGCAGGTGGTCGAGATGCCCAAAGATGATCCCGTTTTGCAGGTGGACAAGAAGGTGATTGGCGTGAACGACCACTTCAAGGCTGTGTGCACGGTGGGGCCATCTTATCCGGCGGCCAACATCACATGGAGCATAGGCACGCGCACGGTGAGTAGAAGGATGTTCAAGGATTTAAGGCCAAAATATGTTAAAACACAAAATTGATTAAATATCCAAGGTGACAGGAATACCATCTTCCTAGGTCCGTTTTCTCGTCCTTTCGTTAAATTTAAAGTTGGGTTTAAATCTTGAAATCGTATGGTAAATTAGAGTTTAAAGCTTCCATTAAATTTTCAATTTACTTAACAGTATTTCAGAACTTTTTTTCAGAAATGTGCAAAAATCCAGAGTTCTAGTTATTTCAGGGTTTTTTAGTTTATCTATTCAAATTGAAATTAACTTTCTGGATATTTTTAAATTTTAAAAAAAATATTTTTATTATATATTTTTCCTTACACTTTTCGTGTGATATTTTTTGGATGATTTAGCTTACTAACTTGTTTCTCACTCCTCCCACAGATCCACCCAACGCAACTCCAGCGCATCACGCAGGACGCCTACGAGGGCTCCACCACGTACTCCTCGCTGGAGATGTTCCCGCACAACCAGATGCTCCGCGGCTTCTTCGAGACCAAGTACCAGTACACGGTGCCCCTGCAGTGCACGGTGGCGATTATGAACATGTTCCACAAGGTTGTCGAGCAGCGGCTCACCCTGAATATGGCCCCGCCGACGACCATATCGCCCAATCTGCTGGGTCTGGAGGGATCCAAGCGGTATGCCAACGGGGATCCGGACAACTCGGCGCTAACTGGCGCCTCGCAGCGCTGCTGCATTTGCTGCGGAGCCTTCGGCGCCATTTCGCTGGCGATTTTCACAACGGCAATGGCGCAACTGTGACCGCAGCGGACAGCCTAAATGCGTTATGGAAAACGCCAACTGGATGCAGCCGGACAAGTCACCTCCAAGGAAGAAACAACAGTGCGAGCTGTGTAATTAAAAAATAACAAAACAGAAACAGAACGTGTGTGTGCTTAATTGCGCCAAGAACAACAGCAGAGGAAATGCAAAAATCAAAAGACATAAAACAACAAAAAAATTTAATGGGAGCGGGGAAAATTGTTGGCGACAGCGACCCTGCATTGTCAACGCCTAGTAGCATGTCCTTGTATTTTATATATATATATTGTTTTTTTCTTTCGGATATTTTGCCTCATTCGCCAAAGAAAAACAAGCAACTGGGTCGCATGTCCATAGGTTCAAAGCGAAGGAATATTTTCAATGCATTATTTCATTTGCGATGGCTACATACAAAATTCTGATAATAACAATACATTAAACATAAGTCAGTCGGGGGCTGAATTTCCACACAAGCTCGAGCATAGGTCGAAGGAAAGGTTAAAATAATAATAGTAAAAGTAAATATATATAGCGTAAATTTAATACCTAACATGCGTAATTGCATGTTGTGGATGGTGGAGGCGTGATGTTGAACTCTTTGAAAGGAAAAAGAAAAAAAAACGAAAAACGATAAACAAAACTGCCTGCAGACAACACAAAGTATAGGAAAAAATAACGATCGAATCCATAAATTTAAATAAATTAACACATGCACTTGCAAACAAAACTGGCAAACAAATTCCATAACAAAAGAAAAACAACAATTAATAAGCATAAGTGACACACATTTAACTACTAAGTACACCCTACCCTCCAACTACCGCAGCCTAGGCACATAAGTTATGTAAATAATTACTGTAAAGAACTAAAGAGAAAAAAACATAATAATAATAAATTAATAAATACGAAACCCGCACGCGGGCAAACATTAATTAAAGCTAGAGCAAAGTGTGGAGAAAAAGTTAAATACAAAACTAATTAAGTCCTTGTGAAAAAATCAATGAAATCAAAAAAAGTCAAAAATTGATATCGGCCAAATTCAGTTTAATTGAATTTGTTTTAATTTCAATTGTGGCTTATTTGCGGTATTATTTTTTCCGTTTTCTGTTAAACAGTTTGCATTTCTTTGTTTTAGACTAAATTTACATAAATAAATGCAAAATATATATATTTATCGAATAATAATTGCGGAGGCGATTAGAATTTAGTGCGTCTATGTTAGTTGGAAGATGTTAAGAGTATTTTCAGCGCAACTAACTAAGAGTAAATCCAAACTCCTTGGCCAAAGGACTATTTTTAGATGTTCGTGCGCAGCGCAAGCTCACTGAAAAAAATTCCACATTGCGTTTGTTTGTGCATCTCAGCTAAGAGGGGAAAATCTACCAGTGTAAGCTCCAAAAATGCAAAGTACATTGTAAATCAAAGCGAACAACAAAAGGATATTATTTTAGCGAGGTCGAAATAACTGAAAACCGAAACTAAACTTAACTAAACTAAACCAAAAAAGGCAAACTAATAATAAAATGTAAAATCAAACTTAAATACAGGAAAACGAGGAAATAATACAAAGCAAACCAATGAGAGCGAATGAGCCAGCGGGAGGAAATTATATATTAAATATGCATAATTATGAATAATTTAATGCGAGTTAAGCAAAGCCAAAAAGGTCAAACGAAATCAAACCACACAGAAACCAACGCCGATGTGGGCGTGGAATTTAGCTCAAAATTAAATGCGATAATGGCAAGAATTATATGACGAAATAAATAAATAATACAAAATGTACGAGCGTGTTTTATTGCCATTTAATGAAGGGGGCGGCGGGGCGAGTGGGGCTTAAAGTCTAGCACTTTAGGTGCGCATAATTAAGGCAGTGATCCCGTTATTAAGGCACAACCTATAGAGTTCCATAGAGGGTGCATGCACGACGAAGTTGGTCCTTGTTCCGCGCGTTCGCCAACAACAGCTGCACTTACATGCAACACCAGTTACCAACTGAAGCTGATATCGCTGACACAGCCGGCGAGTGCTAAACACACACACAAGCCAGGGTCCTGGGAACAGGAGCAGAAGCAGGAGCAGGAACAGGAACAGGACCAGGCCATCGCCAGCGTCTCATGTTTTGTAAATTAAGCAAACAAATTAAGTGCACTTGGCGCCCGGCACACACAAACACACACACTCTGTGCTCTGTGCGCCCCATGTAAACACATTGTGATTGTAACAAAAGCATATATTTCAAAACACGTACGCCTGCCTCCCCCTGCGTTCACCGTTCGTCCTTGAGCAAAGCTGCCGCTCAAGGACACCGGTCGCCCACCCTCTCGGCACACCGTTAGTTTGTCTTAATTAGTTGCAGCAACAGGAACATCCCGTGGCACGTTGCAAAGGCCACAGAATGGCAAAACCACCGCGCGACCCAGCTCGTATTATTTACAAGCCATTGGCTGCAGCCAAGACCCAGCCACAATTTCAACTTTGCTCCAACCAACCAGTCAGCCAAACAGCCAGCTAGCCACCCACTTTCTCAACCCTTTCGCCATAATTGTGCAGTCATCGTGCTGTTTAAAGTTTTACACGTAACCATATTGCCAAAGAGCTCGCACACACGGCGTATGCGTAACGCAAAATGAGTAGGCAAAACGCTCAGACATTGCGCATACGCCACGTGCTGTGGGGTGGGGGAACTCAGGTCGCAGGTCGCAGGACTCGGGACTCAAGGCTCGAGACCTCTTCAATCGACTTCAATACTGCTGACACAGCTACTAAGTAAACATGTGGCTTATTCTGCTGAGTAAATCCACTATAATTACACTCGGCTGCAAGGTGGAGAAACCAATTTCGCCGAAGGAAGATTAACTTTCCTGAACTTTCATAACTTCTTATCATGGCAATCAACATCATAAAACGTTTTTATTTGGAAATTATCGACATAATTCTAAATGTCTAAATATTAATAAGAAATGATAATTATTCTTAGCATATCATATTTTGTAGATCTTTTACATTTTTAACATTTTGTGTCTTCTTTTATTAATAATTCGGGTAAAAATGCTGAAAAACAGTATATTTCTCTAAGCAGAAGATCATTTTACAATGTTTAAGGATCAGGTTTACAACAAATTGGTGGCATTTAAAAGTTTACTGACTCTAAACTCTGTTGAGTTATCCAACTTGGCTGTAATGTGTTTCCGATTGGAATGGCACCACTATATGGCTGATGCTAATCCTCGTCGCTCTGCGGGTAAGCCAATACTAATGCAAATGCGCAATTTTAATTAAATGCGTATCGGGCTACAAATAATGCAAATGGGATACTCCCTGGCCCAGTAGCCCTTAGCCAAAAACATCAGGAAAATGAGTTGCATATTTTGAAGCATGATGGGGAGCGGACTCCTAAATGCCAGGACAATGTTTCACAGCCTCCACTTTCGGGGGCGTGGCAGCGCGAAATGATTTGGTTTATGGTCTCTGCATGCATTTAACAACACAAAACGTCGGCAGCAAACACAGTGGCCATTGGCTGAACGGCCAGCTGACTGGCTGACTGGCTGGCATGGCGAACGCAAAAACATTGTTAAAATACAGCAACATTTTTGGATTTATAGCGCGCTAATCGCGGCCAAACAGAAAAAGGGGGAATGGTGGGTGGTTAGGGGGGTGCTGGTCTGGCATTCCGAATTGTAATGGAAATTGAAATGCAAATGCACGGCATGACATTTACGAGTGCTTCTGCAGTAGCAGCAACATCAGACAAGAGCCAGGACAGGCCCTGCCAAAAACTCAACAATAAAATGTTGCAACTAAATACACGGGGAGAAGGACAAAAGATCAGATTTTAGAACGACTAAATTAGCGTATAGACCCTATGAAAAAATACACCCTGTAGTAAACACATATGTTTAAGGCCTTAAATTCCAAAAGCGGTTGTTTTAAAAAGATTTCTTTAAAAGTAAGACAGTTTTTGTTAGATATTACAAGTTTATTAAAGGTACAAAATTGGAGAATATGGTGTTCGTAAAATTTAAAACTTTGATCACTCATAACTTTTTAACGAATGGTCCGATTTAATAAAACTGCATTTTTACTTAGCCGAAATATTTAAATTTTGTAAAATCGTTTAAAAGCTATTGTGGGCGTTAGAGGGGGCGTGGCCCTCGGCTAAGACAAACTTGCGCTGCGTAGGAACTCCAAGGATCTGCATGCAAAATGCCAATCCTCTAGCTTTTATAGTTTCCAAGATCTCAGCGTTCATACGGACGGACAGACGGACATGGCTAGTTCGACTCGGCTGATGCTGATCAAGAATATATATCCTTCTCCCTGTTACATACTTTTGCACGAATACAATATACTCTTTTACTCTACGAGTAACGGGTAAAATAATATATAATAATAGAAAATAATTTAAAATATATGCAAATATTTAATACAATTAAGTGCAACTTGTTTCATAAAGCGAAATAATGTATTTTCATAAATTTATTGTTATTTATTATATCAAAAAAGGGATTTTATCGATTATTTCGAGTATTTTCTCTCAGTGTCCGGCGCCCGTCGCTGGAATCGACGTGCACTTGGCAGGCCGAGCGGATTACTTGGCCGGCATTGTGTTTTCATTTCGCAAATGCAAAACAAGACACTGCCGGCCACGCCCCCAAATCGAGACAGCCTATAGATTTATGGCCGCGCAATTAGCGAAAGAAACAGATTTGCGCCGAGAGCAAAATAAGTATATATTCATGGCTTAGTTCTGTATGAAAAGGCGTGGTTCCCGGAATGAAGAAACGTTTTATAGCAGCCCGAGGAGAACGAGGCACCGAAAACTGGTGACGAGCATCTTTTATGACAACCATCCGACGCCTTGGACATGCAGCTGACGGGAACGTGATGAATGCAGCTCCCTGAGACGACATTGCATCATAAATTCAGCAAGTGACGTTTAGCAGCATCTACCCGATTTCAGCTGGCTGAAGTCCAAAATCCAGAAGTCAGAAGGTGATGGCGAGATGTCGGTGCCATAATGCTGCAGCTACGTGCATTCCATTTGGCTTTGATTCGAAGCCATTGATCAAATCAAGCAGCTTTAAGCAATAAATTCTGAAAGCTGAATCCAAAATTCAAAACTAGCAAATAAACACTTATTATGGGTGTCGAGTGTGCTTCGTGCTCGAACTTCAAAATGAAAGGAGACGGAGGAATATTTGTAGCAATCGTTTAGGCAAATTGACTTTGCTTGTTCTGTCAGCCGTTGTTTGGCCGGGAAATTTGTTAATTTTGCGTTGAATTAAGATAAAATCTGCTTACACTGGGCTTATGAAACCAAACATCTACTCAAACCAGTAGCAAATCCCACCCCCACCCCCCGAAAGTCAACCCTTTTATTCGGGGAAACTCTTTTGTTGCTAGCGGGGGCGTGCTGAACTTCCCCCGATTGTTTTCAGATTCCGAGAACAACAAGAGCAACTCAGCTACAGTTTATTATTTTTGCTCATCAGCGGAGCCGCCGCCTTCCCCTTTGCAACTTCTCCCTTTGGTTGAAATAATGTTGTAGGCACTTTTTCGGCTGGCAGAAGAAGCCTTTTCTGCAGCAACAATTTGTAGCGCAGAGATTAAAACTTTTAATTTGCTTTTAATTAATTAAGTTGAAAATCACAGCTGAAAGTCACTGGATTCCTCATTCCCAGCTCTCGTTTACACGCTGCACGCTTCACCAGTTGGCAAAGAGAAGAGAAGCCTCTCCTTCTCCCCTTAAAAGTGTTTTACATGCCCCCCAACTGAAAAACCCTTGTCGTTGATTTTTCGTAAATGAAAGTTGAATTTTTATAGGTGTTTAACTTGCTGGGCAAACTCGTTTACCTGGGCGTTTAGTTTGCCATCATTAAAGTTGGCCAACTTAAAGCGTGTTTTGTGCAATTTTTGAGGCTCTCGAAAATAAGTTTTCCTGGCTATCACGTCGACTTGGCTGGAAACATTCATCAAAGTAAAAGTGGAAAAGTTCCTCCTCGGCCGCATTGGCCATATGCAATTCAATTTGCATGGTGGCCTTCGTATCAGAAACAGAAACCAGTTAGATGCCTTGATAATGGCCAAATAAAGAAAATCTCTTCTGTGGAGAGTGAGAGTTTTGGTTTAGCTATTAAAGCTAATTGAAAACTTTATTCGATCATGACGCAAACCCGACCCGGAAATTGCCCTGCTTTCTGCTGAGCATCAAAATGTTCAACATTTCCACACACACTCGGTTTTCTTTTGTGCCGCACTTTTCGCCATTCAGGTGGAAGTATGGAGTCAAGGTGACTACTGATGCCACCTGATACAGATACACGCAGCTGCAGCTTTTGGCCCCAAAAAGCAGGCTACACGATTGTTACGGCACTCGATGCAGTCGATGTCCGCCGCTGCCTTTGATGTTTCCTCCATTTTTTAGCTCTTGCCTTTCGCCATCTGACTTTGGCGGAAAGAACAGAACCTCCTCTTCGAAGTCGACTTCTGCCTCTTGGCTACATGGAGAAGAAATGTTAGTATCGTATCTCAAATTGGCTTTTAACTATGATGTAGAATTGAGATGGCTCGAATTTCTTTTATATTCATTTCAAATCTCTAGAAAAGTTGTCTAAAAGTATATAACGAATGGTCCGATTTAAAAAATTTCTTCTACATTTCGATAGGTATTGATAAAAAACACAACAAAACTACATTCCTACTTTTCCGAAATATTCAAATTTTTAAAATCGTATATTAGCTATTGTGGGCGTTAGAGGGGGCGTGGCACCTTTTTGAATTAAACTTGCGCTGCGTAGGAACTCATAGAATCTGTATGCAAAATGCCAATCTTCTAGCTTTTATAGTTTCCGAAATCTCAGCGTTCATACGGACAGACAGACAGACAGATCGACTCGGCTAGTGATCCTGATCAAGAATATATATACTTTATGGGGTCGGAAACGCTTCCTCCTAGCTGTTACATACTTTTGCACGAATACAATATACAATATAAAATGTTTACAATTTTTCTGGAAAGAGGAAACGTAAAACTAATGCCTTATTATCTTTTAGACTACTTTTACAGCAAACAAAAATGGGTTTTATCCCAATTTTAGTGAAATATTTATATGATACTCCTCTGGGGAACCCATTTTATACAGTAAAATCCTTTGTATAGATACTACAAAATCACAGCATGCTTTTAGGCACGTCTAAAGGTGATTGCAAAACGCCCAGAACTTGATAACTAATTTAAAAAAAAGTCCTCCATTTTTTTGGTAAGAAAAAAAGAAAAACTGATGCCCTATTATCTTTTTAGACTACTTTTACATCAAACCAAAATGGGTTTTAGACCAATTTCAGTGAAATATTTATATGATACTCCTCTGGGGAACCCATAATGGTTTGATATTTTTTTGCTGTGCAGATATTTTTCGGTTGCCTCACGTGCCTTGCCGCTCCTTTGTATGCTCAACGTGACGGAAATTAGCGTGGCTTTCTGTGTCTGTGTGTGTGTGACTATGTGACTGCGTCTCATATTTATTTTTCCACTCTGCTGTAGTTATGAATGTACAGATACAGATACAGACACATGCATCTTTAGATTCCTCGAAAATTCTCACTGGTATTTTTTATTTAATTTTTTCTTTTTGGCTCTGGGCAACTGTGATTGATGTGTGCACATTCCAAAGGGGGATGGTGATGGGGGATGGCAAGGGTATTTGCACCCCAACCCCTTCAACAGCCGCAAACAAACATTTTACGTTTGAGTACGCGCCACTTTTGGTTCGACGCTCCATTCTGCTTTACTTTGCCAGAACACGAATTTGCGCATATTTGCTTTATATATCTACAAACACTCAGACAGACTCACACACACACAGAGAAGTCGAGGAGCCGCGCTCACATGCGCACACTTCAATCTTTTATCATAATTTCGATGCTGCACGCCTCATAAATTTGTTTGCTGAAAACATTTTCACTTCATTTATTAGAAAAAACAGACGGCCCACCCACAACGTGGCCACCCAGACCGCCGTTCCATGCCAATGGGGAAATGCATTTTCACCAACTGCTAACCATCTTTTACTCTCTTTTTTTTCACGCTCGCTTTTCATCCCCCGAAAGCCATTTGCATACGAAATTGCAGCTGACTGTTTTCCATCTTGGTCAATTATTTGGGCAAGGCAGCGCGAGCGGTCGGCCTTTTATGCGTTAATTGCTTGAAAATTGAAACATGAAATTAAATGAAAACAGCCTTCGATGCGACAGTGTCCACGGCAAATAACTCATACGCCGCGTGCGCCAGAAAATGGCAGCCAGACAGATGGACAGTTGGACGGACAGACCGCCCGCCGACCGCCGCGCGACCGCTGGCCGCCACATGCAGGTAATTAATAAAAGTTCAGCCCTTGCCTTGTCCAGCCCCCAAACCACATTAAGTGTCTGTGTGAGTGTCAAAGTGCACTGAAAAAAATATTTAAAATAAATATTTAAATATTTTATGTAAATAATACAGCCCTAAATTTTAGGGTTTACAATAGTTTAAATTAAATTATCTGTCTGAGAAACATTCGATATAAATTTATTTAAGTTTTATATTATAATTTCGAAATATATATTTTATTGTTTATTTTAATTTTTGTAATTTTTGTAATTATATATTTTGTACTCTATGGTTTATATATTGTAATTATTATTTAATTTATTGTTTTTTAATTTTTGTAATTAAAATTTAATAAGGTAAAACGTCGGAATTAAAATCTACTGTGAAAAATATCTCAAAAAATACAACATTTGTATAGCCTTAAATATTTTCGTAGCTGAAGATTAAATGACATGCAGTTTGATATTATTTCTTTCGGTTCGAAAATGTGTGAGAGACAATCAAGAGACATTTCTCAACGACTCCCGGCAAGGAGGAGCCGGGAAAACGTTCGGGAATTATAAAATGCCAGTTGGCCCAGGATGCGACGTTGGGCCGCTTGACAAGTGACAAATAAATGCGCTTTCAATGTGTTCGCTGTCCGCCCGTCCTGCCCTTCATATCCTTGCCCCGTTCTTCCTCCTGGGTCTCTGCGTTAACCACTCGATCCTAGCCAGCCATCCTGGCTGGCTGACAACTGCAGCAAGAGCAGGAGCAGCAGTAGCAGGAGCTGCGTCTGTTAAATATTGCAATATTTTTCCCTGTCCCCCGTTCTCGAACGTTGGAAATTATGAAAAATTCACCCTGACATCGTACCGCATGTGTGTGGGCGTTCGTTTGCCCGGCTTTTGTATAATTTCGTGTGTTTTTATGCCGCAATATTGCTTGCATATTTTAATGAAACAGCCACATGACGGCTGCCGAGAACATTGCTGGCCAGGACACACACGCAACCACCACTACCATCTGGCCCCTACCAAATTCTCGAGAAGATGCCGCTGGCAGCGTTGACTGACAGCCCGCCCCGAGCATTTACGCACCTGACTCACCTGGTTCACCCACTCACAAACAACAGACATAACTTATTGACGTGTTTAACTGTGCAAATTGTGCTAGTGGAACAGGCCACGGAGTTCGTGGGAAATTAAATTCCGTTCTCCAATTAGCGAGAAAGCTCTGTAGATTTTTCTGTGCCATTACTAAGGGCACGAGAGTCTGTATTGAAAAAATTGTAGAATTTTTAGAAATATCAGGTTCCTTGTTGTCAGTAACGAATCAAAAAATTCTGGAGAGATGTCCATTCTTTTTCCACATTTTCAAAACGTAAAGAATTTTTGAATTTAATGTTCCTAACGAGCTCATTAGGAATCTATGTAGGTTTCCTCATTAAAACAGTAAGAGATTTTTGGGGAATTTTGATTATTTGTGGTATAGCACATATGTACATGTGATTATTTTAATCCTTTTTATGGGGACTCTGATGTTTTGTATAACAAATCTTCATATTGAAATGGCAAATAGTATATAAACACGGAGTTTCTAACATTTTTAATTGTTTTTCACCCTAGTAAAAATAAACAAACTAGAGATATGATTCCCTTGCAACATCCTTCGACACTAGCAGATATAAGAAAGATCTAAAGGATACCGGGATTGGATTGCATTCTGGGCACATCCGCCGGCCGATGTTCGGTCGAAATTGTATCGAAGCAATTGGTTCTTCGCAGCATCCCCAATAGCTCAGCGTCCCTCCTTGTGGCACTAACTTTATTTATGAGTCAATGACGTCGCCTGCAACTTCCTGTGACGTGACAATTCCCCCAAGCACTTGGCACAAAGCGTCCTTGCGAAAGCGAGAGGCGCCAAATGAAAACACGTGATGCCCGGGCAATTGGTGGGCAACAAAGCTCCAGCTTTGAGTTATGGCCAAACGCAATGGCGTCCACAAACAAAGGGAGGTGGAGGAGAAGGAGCAGGAGGAGAAGCAGGAGGAGGAGCAGGAGGAGCTCCACGGAATCCACTCCCGGACAAGCAGACACCCGGACACCGGAAGGCAACCCACTGGCCACGTTTGCATTTCAATTGACTTTCCGTGAGCTTCGCTCTCCACATCCACATCTACATCCACGTCCACGTCCTTGTCGTCTTCTTCGTCCTTCGCTCGCCGCAACTCTGCATTTTTCACGATAAAATCATAAATCAGCGCTGAATCAGGTAAATAAAAATAATGCTCAAACTCTGTATGCAAATTGAACCCAGAGTCGCCGAGATTTGACTGTGCAAAAATATGATAAAACTTGAGTCAGTCAAAAAACTTTCCAACTCGGGCCAAAAAACTTAGCTTTGCTTATGGGAATGAGCGCTCAGAATGCTTGGTGATGGCCAAAAATTTTGAATAATATTGTTGAAGACAGCGCTGGATTTTTTCGTAAAACTTTTCCAGTTTCACAAGAGTTACAGACAGAGGTAAATGTAAAATGGCTCAGCAATCAGACTATGTTAATTAAGCAGTGCACTAAAGGGCATAGCAAATGATTCAGAACGAGAAATAGCAAAGGATTACCTCCTTCCCCATACAGGATTCAGCAAAACTTGGGTTCAATGAATCCGAGGGGATAAAAAGCAAAGGGCCAATCTAAAATCTAATTAACAAGACATCGATGAAAGGAATCGTTCAGTGGTCGTTGATTGCGTAAATCTCACAGATCATCTTGTAATGAAATCAAAAAACACATTTACGCTGAAGTAAGCCAATTTAAGCTTCAGTAAAGTTAAGGAACATTGTTTAGACATAAGCATATAAATATTTTTTATTTCCGATGAGGAATGTTAAATATTTATTGTAAAATTTCATTTCATTGAGGATTCGGATTAAGAGATAAATCATATACAATATGAATTACCATATTTTTAAGAATTAAGTAATAAAGAGCCTGTTTAAAACGCCTTTTCGTATAAACAAAAAAAATTCGAGCATATCGAATTAAGATGCCCGCATATCAAATCGATCATCATTTCATATAAAGTTTTTTTTGGGTGTATGTGATTCCAGAATCCTGTTGACTGGTGTAATTGGCGTTCACTGCCACCACAACACACACAAATGCCCTGCTGAGATTGACCTGCGCTTTATTACTTCAAAAATGCGGCATTCGGCCTGGCCAATATGCTCAAAGGGATCGATCGTATCGAGTTCATGCCGTCGATGATGGCGCATCGCTGGCCAATTATACGGCTTTGAGGGCATCATTCGGCATTGGCCCGTTCCGCTCCCTTCCGTTCCTCAGGCGTCGACTCGTTAAGTATCCGCAAAGCATGCAATCTCTGCCAGTTGCTGGAATTCGGCTTTGTGGCACACAAAACTGCATTCAAATCGTTGCGGTTACGGCTGCCCGGTTGCCTGGTTGCCTGGCTGCCATGGCAATTTGGCCATTGCAGGCGTCGTCTTAAAGTAGGCCCAGTTTATTAATTAACACAACCGCAGCCAACTCAGATTCCGGCTTTGAATCCAACATCCAGCATCCTGCATCCTGCAGAGACGACGCCTGACCGCACTTGGTCCGATTGCAGCCGGATGGTAACCAGGAACTGGTATGCATATTGAAGTGCGATTGCCTGGCTTTGAGAATGCACCTCTCCTGCATCAATTATGGGCATTTCAAAAGTGTTTGTAACCATTTTCCAAATGTTCAGCTGGCTAAACAAAAGCCGGCACATCACCCATCTGGTGATGGGATGGCCCCATGGAAACCGTTTGGCAAAGCCCATTGGGAGCTCTGTGCTTATCTTCACCGGAATGGTCAAGGGCTAATAGGTATCGATTCGACAACACCTGCTTGCTTGGCATCGAGTACTTGCAAACATTTACACTATGATTTCTTATAAACAAGAGGAGAGTGGATCGAGAGAATAAATAATCTTGTGTTAACAAGTTTGCCTTAAAAAATTTGTGTTTAAAACACTTACACTTTATAGCTTGATTTTTCGGAATCAATAAATTACCTAGATATTGGGAAGTAATTCAAAGAATTCTTTGCTTATGAAGATACCTTGAAGTTGTACTGCAATTAATGTTGTGCCCTGATTGCGGTTTGAAATTCCTGCTGCACATATAAAGACTAGAAGGTATGGCTCTAATTATGGAGTATGCCTCCGGGGCCCAGGACCTCCTTTCAGTTGGCTTCGTTCTCAAAGGCACACACGCCCCGCATCATTTAAAAGTTATTAAGCACAAATGCAAACAGACGAAGGCAGCGTTCGAGTTGTCTCGAAACCTTGGTTGTGTTTATCAAACTCGTGTGACGTAGATAAATATGCACTGGGTGCTCGACGAGGGGGAAGTGGGGTTGGAGTCCTGGCAGGATTCAAGCGGAAATGTAGCTACACAGATAAAAACAAAGTTCCATGTATACCAGATATTTATATCGAAACTATAAAAATTTGTTTTACATATATAAGAAAACATTTTCACTGTGCATATATTTTAAATAAAATTTTCAGACCTAAAAAGTTTTTAGTAAACACCATTATTTTGTTCAAATATTATTTTAAAATAATTATATTAGTATTTTTTTTTATTAAATATATTATAAAACTCCAAAATATATAAAAAATCATAAAAAATATGATGTATTTCTTCATGTGTACTCAAACAGAGACACTTATAGGAAAGACATACACCCACACACTCACAGCACAGCACACGCACATATGCAGAGCGAAGTCAATAAATTCTCATTTCGCTGGATGCGTGGAATATTTCACCTGCAAACAAAGTGCGCTCTTCGCTACTCTGCTCTCCGCAGACGCAATAATAAATACAAATAAAAACATGACGCATAAAGATTACAGCCACCGCAAGCTAACGTGGTAGCGAAAGGAGCCAACTCATCCAGGACCTTCTCTACTCGGCTAGAACACCACCCACCATCACAATCACCATCACCTACGCCAACCCATCCCAGCAGCCACACTCTCAATCCAATCTATATTAAGTATACGCACCGTTTGAACCATGCATTTTAATGATGTCTCCGTTGCCCCTGGCTCATGGCCCGTCACCTAATCTTTCGCCCGAACTCCTGGCCCTTTCACCCTCATATCCACCTGCTGTGACGACGTAAATGTTCATTTATTTTAATTAGTATTGAGCTGGGTTGTCCTCACACTGGCGGCTTCGATAGATCAAGGTAGCTGGATTTTACGCAGCACAGAGCCAATATCGCCAACATTTTCCACACTGCAAAATAACGTTGATCATTTTGTTTTAATGGAAAATAAAATCAGATTTTATTATAATTTTCGAAATATTACACACTTGTTTTTAATTATTTACTGTGATATCCAAAGTTTTAAAACCCAATCTGAGGAATTAAATTTTAAACGAAAATTAAATCTGCAGTTTAATTTAAAATTACTATAAAAAGTTTAAAAAACTATAATGTTTCAATATATTTTTGTGAAAACTATCGGGCAGCCCTGGTTTTTTACTATGATATTTTCAAAAACGATTACATTATCGATATAGGCCATCGATATCAGATCACAAGTGTCACCACTAATAGGCAAACCACGTTTTTTGAAGACAATAGGTGTAAAATACCCAATAAGTAATAAAATATATTAAAAACATGTCCAATGGTGAGCAGGATCACAACCCAGTTGACCAGGAGAAGCAACTGATGGATCGCAGCGAGAAGAAAGTTGGAACGGCGGAAGACCTGAAGGCCTTATTGGGAGCCCTAAATTTGATGCCCAGAGTCCGAAAGCCGGAAATCCAGTTAACTAAAAATGGTGAAGACGATTCTGAAAATAGACCGGAAATTCAGCAGGAGGACACATGTAGTAAATGCTCCTGGGTAACGGTAAATAGTAAAGCCAATTCCTATGTTAGTGTGCCCAATCCAGAAGGGGTAATATCTATATTTTTACCATCCCAGGAGAAGATTCAAGAACACTCCAAGATTTCCGGAACCCCCGAAAAGAATTGGCCGATTTCTCCACAGCGTCCGCTTCAGAATGATATTATTCCAAAAGAGGACATTAACAAAAAGCGGGAAATGGAGTGGAGCTACGATTATCCCATCTTGGAGCCAAATAAATTCGTTAAAACGATTAGCAGCGATACCCTCTTAGAGGACGACGAAAGCAAAAATTGCAATGTAACTAATTCCAAAGAGCGGAAATGGATTTTTTCTCCGCCTCAGAATATATCAGAGACCCAAGCTGGCGAAGATATCGCTAATCCCGAAATGGGAAAATTCTATTTTACACCTTTAAAGGAGAATGTTCCTAAAACTTCAACCATCTTAAACAGTGGAGCTATTTCCAAAACTAGAAAATACATTTTTTCGCCGCCTCAGCTAATTGTGGGGGCCCAAGCCTCAACACTTGAAGCTGAAGAGCAAACCGATAATATCAAAGTGGGAATATCATTCTCCACACCTTTCCAGGAGAAGATTCCAGAAGCTTCAACGATCTTCAACAATGCTAATAGCAGTGGGGCAATATCCAAAACTGGAAAACTGATTTTTTCACCGCCTCAGGCCATTTCTGAGTGTCGGTCCCCAAAACTAGGAGCTGAAGATCAAACTGCCGAACCCGAAGTGGGTCTATCATTTTCCACACCTTCCCAGGAGAATGTTCAAGACGATATCACGATTTTCAAAAATTCTAATAGCAATGTGACTAATTCCAAAGTGCCGAAATGGGTTTTTTCTCCGCCTCAGAATATTTCCGAGATCCAAACTGTCGAAGATATCGCTATTCCCGAAATGGGAACATTTTATTTTACACCTTTAAAGGAGAATGTCCCTAAAACTTCAACCGTCTTCAGCAGTCGAGCTATTTCCAAAACTGGAAAATACATTTTTTCGCCGCCTCAGGAAATAGTTGGGGCCCAAGCATCAGCACTTGAAGATGAAGAACAAACCACACCTTTTCAGGAGAAGGTTCGAGAAGCTTCAACGATCTTCAACAATGCTTACTGCAGTGGGGTTATATCTAAAACTGGAAAATCAATTTTTTCGCCGCCTCAGGAATTTTTAGAAACCCAATCCTCAACAATAGAAGATGGCGGGACACCCGCTGATCCCGAAGTGGAAATATCATTCTCAACACCTTTCGAGGAGAAGGTTCCAGAAGCTTCAACGATCTTCAACAATTCTAATAACAGTGAGGCTATATGCAAAATTGGAAAATCAATTTTTTCGCCGCCTAAGGAATTTTCAGAAACCCAATCCTCAACATTAGATGATGGCGGACCAACCACTGATTCCGCAATGGAAATATCATTCTCCACACCTTCACAGGAAAAGGTTGAAAAAGATACCACGACCTTCAAAAATGTTAATAGCAGTGAATCTATTTCAAAAACTGGGAAATCAATTTTTTCTCAGCCTCAGAATATTTTAGACCCCTCAGCTTTGAACTTGGGTAATTCCGAACGACAGAATGGATTAACGGAGGACAAAGAGAACCAAAATATTGAAGTTAACGACGATATATACTACATAAAACGCGATAATGGCACCGTTCGCAGAGGACACTTGCTTAAGTTCCGAAAATCGGAAAACCCAGAAATGCCGGACGAGTTCTATGTGCGATACATAGGTCTAGATAAAGACCTGGATGCCTGGGTGGACGTTCATCGCATATCGGACAAGGCGGAAGACTTAGGAGAAATTAAAGCGGGCCAGATGAAATACACACCGACCGCTTATAGCTTGTGGAAAATAAAAAACAAAAAGAAGGAGGTGCAACCCATCCCCAGTAGTAAGAACATTGAAAAAGTGCAGTTTGGACGTTACGAGATTGAAACCTGGTACTTTAGCCCCTATCCTAAAGAATACGGCCAGGCGACGATCATCTACGTGTGTGAATTCTGCCTTAAGTATATGAAGTTGCGCAAAAGCTATGCTCACCACCTATACGACTGCAAGAAGAGGACTCCGCCGGGCGCCTTAATATACCAAAAGGACGACATCCATATCTACGTGGTGGACGGCAACGTGGAAACGATCTACTGCCAGTGTCTCGGACTGTTTGCCAAACTATTTCTGGAAAAGAAGGGCCTTTTCTACGACCCGAGTCCATTTTTCTTTTATATTTTGTGCGTGAAGGATCAGGATGGCGAGCATATTGTTGGCTACTTCGCCAGGGATAAAGATTCAGAGGATAACTACAACGTGGCCTGCATCCTTGTCTTACCACCCCATCAGCGAAAGGGCTACGGAAAGCTGCTGATCGCCCTCAGCTACGAGATCTCTCGCAGGGAGGGATTCATCGGCGGTCCGGAGAAACCGCTCTCGGCTTTTGGTAGACTCTGTTACCGTGGCTATTGGGGCTACACCCTTCTCGAACTATTGAGGGACCGCTCCCCGCCGGAGCGTATAACCATCAGAGAGCTGAGCGAAACAACTGGCTTCTTGAAGGAGGACATCATTTACACTTTAAAACTCATAAAGATGATCAAGTACCATGGTGATGATTACTTCATTTGTACGACACGTGAGATAATCGAAGAACGTCTTAAGCTGCCGCAGTTAAGAAAGCCAAAGCTGACTATCGACCCTAAGTGCTTTCTGTGGAAGTCAAAAACCTAACTAGGATCATAAAAATGGTACACTATAATTTTTAAGTTTAACAAATTCTCTTTAAAATATTTGGTTTTTCTGTAATTCATAAATCTTTACTTTTACCTGAAATACACCTTCTACATTTTATGATATTCCAATGTCAGTTAAGGGCATTTTATAATAATATTTAAATGTTTTCTGTCGACTAAAGAATATTATTTAAAATGTTCGGTTGTATCGGAATTCATGTATTTCAAGAAGTATAATTTTAGTACATTTTTTTTGCTGTGCACATAAGACGGTCTATTAAAAAATACATTAGCAAGATAAGAAATTTTTCAGGACATGTGAAAAGTAGCTAAAACCCTATAATTAATGAAAAATCAATGACATCCCATAGCATTGATTTCCCAAGCACTTTGTATTGGCTGCGAACTTTGATTGCGCAACTTTGAAAGGTAACAACGGGATATGCACTTTAAGTGAAGTCATCAAAGAGCTTGGCAGCCGGTTGTTAGGCAATTTCAGAGCTGGGCAAAGTTGACTTTTGCACTTGCACTTACTTAGCCCACAACCACTCACTTTGCCGTGTTGACGGTGCCGAGTAAATATTTCCATTTATGGTCCTATACACTTATTGAGCGTGGCCATCGTTCCACGTTCCATCCTGGCAGCTGAGTTGCTCCGGGGGCTACTTGACCCGGAGACCTGGCAACTGGGAAAGTCCCTGGCACGTTGCTAATGTGCATAGCCATTAAGTCGGGGCTGCGTGTTTTGTTTACGCAACGGCGTGAGCTCCATAACTTGGCAGGGGGCTTGGTTCGGTTTGCCTTTGCTTTGGGTTTCCAAAGGGCCAACAATACTCTAGCATTGCTATTCGACTGTTGCATGTTGCAAGTGTGGCTGACAGGTAACCAGAGAAGGGGGTTGGGTGGGGCGGGTAAGGAAATTACATTAAATCGGATGGGATGGAATGGGTTTTGCGTTTTGGGTTGCCCTAACAACAACTAGTCAAGGCAACCAGCAACATAGCCGGTAAATGGAATCAAAACAAGCTGCATAAACAATTTAAACAACGCTGCTATTATTCGACATCTGAAATCAAAGTAAACCTGCTATATTTTCGTCAGGAATATGGAAATAACTTTCATCAAACGTTGTTAACAAATTGTGAATCTACATATACATATATACCGTGTGGTGTGGACCAAAGACAACAATTCAAGGCATTCCGATTCCATATTTGGTTTTTAGACGGGCTGGCATCGGCCATCGCCGGAGTTGCAGCCGCAACTGTTGTCCTGGGATACACAAAAGGATTTGCAGACGCCCGGGAGTAAATACGCCAGCATTCTGCGGCGGAAACGTAACCAAACTGCACAGCACGGTAGCTGAAATTGATTGAAAGAACAACAAAAACGGAAAGGTGGTTGAGCATCCACCAAGTTGGCAACTGAGAGGACGAGAAATCCTGTTTGTAACGAGAAATCCTGCGAAATCAAGGCAAACGTTTGATGTTCAGCCGCGCGAAGACGCCGACGTGGCAGCCAAACAACCGAAAGAGAGCAAGCAAAATACCTTAAAAACCCACTCCATCGCTCAACTTCAAGGACCCATTCAAATAGGCGGCTACCACCATGTCACAAACCCAACTCGAATCCGCCACCGACAGTGTCGATGCCCCGACGGAATCCTTTAACAACGATGAACCTCGTGTGGTCTGGCTAAAGACGATTATTTCCAATCTGTTGGGAGTGTTCGAACCCAAATATGTGAATGCCACGATCAACAAAAATATGCCAGCCGTGGATGCCTTTTTCCAGAAACGCTATGAGTCCCAAAAGGATCTGGACTTTGTGGTAATGTTCGTGTGGCGCACCTTCTACGACAAGCTCATCGAGGAGGAGATCACAGTCCTTGAGGAGGTTCCTCGCCCACCGCCCACAGTTCCCGACAAAAAGGGCAAGGGCAAGAAAAAGGGCGATGCCCGGATGGCGGGCGGTAAATCAGCGGGCAAAGCCGGTGCAGCAGCTGCAGGAGCAGCCGGAAAAGGACGCAAAAAAGCTGGACAGGAGACGGCGGCACCAGCCGCTGGTGGAGATCCTGAGCACGCCGAGGAAATCAACACGGGCGGGGAAACTACGGATGCCGAGGTCGAGGGGGAACTGGAAGGCGAGGAGGAGGCAACGGTGGCCGGAAGTGGCAAGAGCTCAGCTCGATCCCGACGTAAGTGTGTTAGAAAGGAAAAATATATAATCTAAATAATAGGTACTATATTTATATTTGTTAATTAAACATATGTAACTATTAATCAAGGAACATTCAGCATTGTCCGTTCAAGAGAGTGTCCGTAAGCTGAATATTGTTTTTTTCTACCCCAAAAAAGTTTATAAAATAATATTATTTTATTGGTTAACATTATTTTATGATATTTGTAGCTAATACAACTAGTTTAATTGAACCCAAACCCGTTATTTGTTAAATTTATCAAATTCCATAAAAAGTAAAAATAACTTTAAAATATTCCACTAATATTTTCAGCCAGCTCTGATACGGAAAATGGTAAATATGATGCATTACTCGAGTTTCCTTTGTTTCTGTCCAAAGATTTTAATTTCAAAAGTTTCAGTTTTTCAGTTTTTTCCTCTTCCATTTCACCCGGCTTTCTCCATTCTTGCGATGCATAAATTTTTAGCCCGTCCAACTTAATATCAAACGAAAATCTTGGTCCACACTTTGATTCGCGCTGCCCACTTCACATCATAAATATTTAAGGGCCTCATTTTCGTTTGCCTGGCTAAAATTCATTTCTTTTGTAACTTTTAATTTGAATCACCCACTCTAGCAGCTCAACCATCCCGGCATCCAACTCATTTGATTTTCCATTGCCTGGTGCAAAGATAAGAGCAAAGTTTCGCCGGCTCATTCATTGCATTTAAATGGAAGCGCGCAACTTGCCACAATGCAAATTCCGCCCGCTGCACTTTGTTCCATCCCATCAATCTCAATCACAATCGTAATCGCGGAGCTGCATTCGCTTACTCGCTTTTGACACGCCCACTCCATCGCCCCCTACTAATGCACTCCCCTAAAATTTTCATCCTCCTCCTCGCCCAAAAAGGAAGCAAGAAGAAGAAGAAGCCCAGCTATGTGCCCGTCTACGTGGAAGTGAAGGTGAGAAACTGTGTGAACAAACCCTAATTGAAACGCACAAAGGGTGTGCGGGGGATCCCTAATTGAAAATGGCTCTCAACTCTTTGAAATTGATGTGATAAAACATAAAAATAGTCACTAAAGTCGCAAAAAATTACAGAAACTGGTACCGGCGTATGTCAAGACCCCACAGCTTCACTGCCACTTCGGGAAGATGGAGTCCGAGGACCTGGACCCGAAAATTAAGTACATATACATTGTGCGGAAGAACAGGCGCGAGATACGTGAGTACTGAAAAAATAATACTTATTAGTCAGCAAACAATTACAAAAATATAACAACAATTTAAAAACAATAAAAAAAATAGTATTTTTATAAGTACCTATTATTAAAAATTCTTGATAATATTTTGAAAATGTCGTTAAAAATTAGGTACTAATTTCAATTCCTTTTTTTATATTATCGAACTTTTTAGAGCACTTCTTCCTAGAGAAAGTGTTAAGCTTTTTCTTCGTATTGATTTATAACCCATTTGCTCGTCCTAATAGTTCGTTAACTTTAATGTCCTTTCAGCCTGGTTCAGTGAGGTATCGGCTTGCTTTGCCCAAATGCCGCTGTACTTCCTGATAGGCACCGTTCGAGGGTCACTCATAAACTCGCTGAAAGACGACTTGAACTTGGTAAGCCTCCAAACTCCTTTCTTATTCCCCAACTTTCTACCGTAATCGGACATTAAAAGACGCATCACCAAACCAAAATCACTCAAATTTGCACCCGATTCGCTCATTTCACACACCATAAAACGTTGTTCAATCAATCAAGGACTTTAAGGCCGATTCGCCATTGTTTCAAGGACTCGTCGTTCGTCGTTCGTCGTCCCTCCGTCCGCTTGTCCTTTCATCCCGAAGTCCGCTCTCCGACCGCAAAACAAAATGTTGTGACGAATTGTAATTAATTCCCGAAACAAGGCAGTCATCTATCAAAATGCCCGCTGTGCCGCAAGATTTTTCCGCTTCACTGCACCACTTTGGGGCTGAGAGGATTTCGGGTGTGGTGGTTCGATGGGTGGATAGATGGGTGGGGCATCACGCCTACTGAACCGAGCCTTAAGCGTTGACCGCCAACGCAAATTGCTTCATCATAGCTTCGAAAACGGGCTGCGGTTTCCATTAGACTGCCACCCAAGACTCTGGCCTTGCGAATTCTGCGGTCCTCAAGAGTTGTTGGGGGAGCGAGCGAGTGGGCTTCCATAATATTAGCTTTGCATGAAAATAAATTGGAAAATTGTTGCCTCAAAATCAGTTTTTGGCGAACGGGGCGAATCAATTAGAAAGTCTACACAGACCGCAGGCCCTGCACAACGCGGCGGCCTCCAATATCCTGGCACTCCATCTTTGATTCCATTGTACATGTGGTGTTTTTTCTTCTCTCCTTTTTTTTTGTTATTTTTACAAAACAGGTTTACAAGAGCGCCATTCAATTTCAATTTCGCGAACCGGCCACAGCGGATAGCCAGCAAATGGACAGTTATGAGGGGCAGGCGGCCGGAGGATCTGGAGGACGAGAAGGAGGTGGTGGAGCAGGCGATGCCGGAGAGGATATATCCAGCGAGGCCAAGGAATCGGGGCCTGGTCTA